>VZUA01026297.1:12813-103513 GCA_013401035.1 Horornis vulcanius | reverse complement strand
TTTTTTTTTTTAAATTTTATTTTCTTTCCCCCTGGCCATATTCGTCTCCTTTCGTGTTTCCATCCTTTTTGCCCGTGTGTCTGTCTTTATTTCTCTTTCTTCCTCTTTTGGAAAAAAACAAAGCAAATCAGAATAAGCAAAAAGGATGAAGTGTAAAAAAAGAAAAAGTGCCTTTCCTTAATTGCTGCCCCCTGCTCTGGCACACCGCTGGCTCTGACCGTACCCCGCTCGCTCCCGGCAGGGCGGCCGGGGCTGGCCCTGTGCGCGGGCTGCGGGGGCCGTATCCAGGACCCCTTCCTGCTGCGGGTGTCGCCGGACCTGGAATGGCACGTCGCCTGCCTCAAGTGCGCCGAGTGCGGGCAGCCTCTGGACGAGACCTGCACATGCTTCCTGCGCGACGGCAAGGCCTACTGCAAACGGGATTACAGCAGGTGACCCTGAATGCGACAATGCTCGTTAGGAAAAAACAAAACAAAACAAACAAACCCAGACCCGAAAAAGTACAAAAGCCCCTAAGCCCCCCGAATTTCCCCCAACGAAAACCCGACTCTCGGCCGCTGCCCGCCCCTGCGGCACCTCCTGGAGCCGCCCCGACGGCGCGGCCGCGGGCCCTGACGGTGCGTCGCGTCTCCGCAGGCTCTTCGGCATCAAGTGCGCCCAGTGCCGGGCGGCGTTCAGCAGCAGCGACCTGGTGATGCGCGCCCGCGACCACGTCTACCACCTGGAGTGCTTCCGCTGCGCCGCCTGCGGCCGCCAGCTCCTGCCCGGCGACCAGTTCTGCCTGCGGGAGCGCGACCTACTCTGCCGCGCCGACCACGGGCCACCCCCCGACGGCGCCGCCGCNGCGGCGGCGCTGATGGTGCGCGCCCTCCCCGCCCGTCGCAGAGCCGGTGCCCGGGCGGCCGCCCGCCCCGCGGCCGCCGGCGCACAAGTCGGCGGAGAAGACCACCCGCGTGCGGACGGTGCTGAACGAGAAGCAGCTCCACACGCTGCGGACCTGCTACGCCGCCAACCCGCGCCCCGACGCCCTGATGAAGGAGCAGCTTGTGGAAATGACGGGACTCAGTCCCCGCGTCATCCGCGTCTGGTTCCAGAACAAGCGCTGCAAGGACAAGAAAAAGTCCATCCTCATGAAGCAGCTCCAGCAGCAGCAGCACAGCGACAAGACGGTGAGCGCCCGCCCTCCCCGGCGGGAAGGGAGAGGGTGAGTGGGGGGCTCGGGAGGCCGTCGCACTGAATCCCCGTGTGCCCGCAGAGCCTGCAGGGCCTCACCGGGACGCCGCTGGTGGCCGGCAGCCCCATCCGCCACGAGAGCGCCGTGCAGGGCAGCGCCGTGGAGGTCCAAACCTACCAACCGCCCTGGAAGGCGCTCAGCGAGTTCGCCCTGCAGAACGACTTGGAGCAGCCCGCCGCCTTCCAGCAGCTGGTGAGCCGCGCCGGGCAGTCCGTCGGGCCGCAGGGGACGGGCATATCGCGGCCCGCTGGGCCCGGGCGCTGCGGAAGGGGGACGGGGCAGGGGGCGACCGTGCCGGGCCCTCACCGCTGCTACTCCCTCAGGTCTCCTTCTCCGAGTCTGGCTCCTTGGGCACTTCCTCCGGCAGCGACGTGACTTCGCTGTCCTCCCAGCTCCCCGACACCCCCAACAGCATGGTACCCAGCCCGGCCGAGACGTGAAGCGGCCCGTCCGCCCCGCCGCGGGACCTCCGCATGCCTGCGCTCCCTGCATGAGACACCCGGCCCCGGGCCGCTCCCAGAGCGTCGGACAAACGCCTTTGTTTTTTTAATTATTCTTATTTAAAAACAAACAAAAATATGTTACTGACGGCCAAAAAAGCACGGGGATCCTCGCTGCCTTCACCAGACCGGAGAGAGAGCCCCCGCCCTGGTTATTTTGTGTGTGGTTTTTTTTTTTTTTTTTTTTTTTTTTTTTTTTTTTTTTTTTTTTTTTTTTTTTTTTTTTTTTTTTTTTTTTTTTTTTTTTTTTTTTTTTTTTTTTTTTTTTTTTTTTTTTTTTTGGTTTTTTTTTTTTTTTTTTTCCATGCGGATTTCGATGTTTCTTTTCTCCAAAGAAACGCGGATTTTCCCGCCGAAGCCCGGCACGGTGACAGGCTGCCTCGCCCGCCGCTTGCGCTGGGGACCGTTTTTCTACCCTTTTTGAAAGGGAAAAGGAAATAATAATTTTTAAAAAAGATCTACAAAAGGGGTAGAGACTCCTCCTGCGGCCACGGAGCCGGTCTGGACCTTCCTCCGCGGAGCCCCGCCGTCCAGCCTCATCTCACTCACACCGATGCCTCTCCCGGGCCGCGGTCCCCGGCCCCGCACGATCGCTGGAAAAAAGGGACGCGGAAACGAGACTTTTAAACGTGAAAACCAGTACTAATAAGGTTAAGTTATCAATGGACGAAGGACGGATTGTTTGCGCCTTTAATGATCAAAAGTAAGTTATTGTTATTTATTGTCAGAGTCAGCGGTTGAATAGTGGGATTAAATATTTTGGACTTAATAAAAAAAAAAAAAAAAAAAGAAAACGAAAATGGATTTAAACAAAAAAACCAAAAACGAACTAAAAAAGTCGCGGAAGGGAAGCGAAGGGCACCCCAGGCGCGGAGCGGTGCGGCCATACGGATCGGGAGCGGAACAGAGCGGGTCGGGACGGGCAGAGCCCCGGCTTCTCCCGCACGGCCTCACCGCACCGCACTAATCGGCTTTCAGAACCGGGGCCGCTTATTTATAGCCCGGGAGGCGGAGCGCAGGTTTCCCTTGCGGAGTAGCCCCCATGCTCGCCCGGCCATGCCCACACCTGCTGCGGTGCGGGCCGCCTCGCCTGCTCCCTGGGGGTGGCGGGGCTGGGCGGCGGGGGGTTCCCCCGGGGCGGTGAGGCCAGCCCTACCCTCCCGCGTGTCCATCCACCCGTGCAGACCTAGGCGGCGACTCCTTATCTGCCTCTGGCATCACATGGGAGCGCCGCGGAGCCGCTCGAGCTCCCATGCCCTCCCCTTTACCCGCGCGGGACTGCTCCGAACCAGCTCCCCGCGGGATCGCAGGCACCCGGGGAGCGCGGGGAGAGCCAGGACCTGCCGGAGCCCTCCGAGCTGCAGGGGATGGGCAGCGCGGCGCCGGGGTGGCTCCACCACCCTGACAGACTGCGGAGCGCGTGTGCAGGGACCCGGCCCCCAGGGCGAGCTTGCCGTCGGGGCGCACGGAGCGGCCCGGGCTGCAGCTTTGCCACCACCGGGACGGGCAATCTCCCGGCCGGGGACAAGTGGGGATGGGGATCCTGCCGCCCTCCCAGCCCCACCGCGGGGCTCCCGCGGTTACCTGGCTCCGTCCGGGTCGGGCTGGAGCTCCGCGCGTTCTTCCGGGGCTGGACTGGAGCGAGGCGCGCGGCCTCGCCTCAGGACCGCCGCCTCAGGCGCCGGGCCGGGCCGGGCCGGTCAGCTATGGGGGGCCGCGGTGCGGAGCTGCCAATGGACTGTTCTGGCGCCGATCGCGGTCCCGGTGCCGGTCTCTGCTACGGCACCGGTCACGGTCCCGGTCGCTGCCCGGGTCGCGGTCCCGGTACCCAAGGGCCGGGCTCGGCGGCGGCCCCACCGCAGCACAGGGCCGGGGCGCCGCCGCGCGCGGGAAACGGCTCCGGGCAGGGCAGGGCGCGGCGGAGCCCTCACGGCGCAGGGAACACCGAGAGGCCGCTCCGAGCCTGGCCCGAGCACAACCGAGACGTTAAAAATGCATGAGGACTAAAAAATCTCTTCGGTGACATATCCTCAATCACCCAAAAAAATTATAAACAAACTTTCCCCAGATCTGACAAATTACTTTGATCTGATTCTGATTGACTCTTGATTAACAAGAAAGACATCTTACGCGTTGTTTTTTTCCTGTCTTTCTGAACCGTGCTGCTTATGGTAATTCAAACATACTGATGATTTTAACACAGAAATCACACAAGAATAAGTTATTTTATTACAAGATATATAGAATGTATTTTCTCTATTTGCAACCTTAATTCAGCAGTTCTGCAGTGCAAGTCCCACCACAGGGCAGAAAACACCAAAATCGTGACATTGGATACAAGAATGAAATGAACTCAAATTATCAAAATTACAAAACAGAACTTGGAAGTATCTACAGTACTTACACAAATAGTGCAAATTATATATCTACAGCATAAGTATTTAGAGTATCAAAAACATTTAGGAACAGCGTTTTAAAGAAGGTAATCAGCAGGAACTGGTCAGTGTGACGATGTTAGGGATTTAAAAACTAAATACAACTCTCATTTTTTCAAGAAGAACTGTCGAGCTTCTTCCCAGGACTGCCGGGGGAATCTGTTGGAGAGCTCAAGATAATCTTGAGAACTGAAAAATTTTTCTGTTGAAGACAGAACATAAAATTACAGAGTTATTCCCTCTTAAGATGGCAATAAAACAAGAATAATGAATGTGCAGCCAATTTGAGATACTTTCAGTAAATTACTCCCCTTTCCCCAACCAAATCTTCTCTGACCATGGGGTGACACTTCTGTGGAGCTCGGGACATCTACGCTTGGCTTTAAGAATGGGAGCAGAGGCTCCGATGAGCAAAGGCTTCCATTTGAAAGATCAGGCTCCCTGCCCCAGGCAGAGGAACGTTATACATCCCTGCACACTTTATGTTCTTGGACCCACCGGGGACCAGCTCAGCCTCGTTCTACTCTGGGCAGCCTCAGCGGCGTTTTCTGCTCTGCAGTTTTCTTTTTTTTTTACCACAAAGGGCTGCAGAAGAGTTGTGCTCCCTACTCCCCCAGAGCTCAGAGCATAAGCACAAATGCAGTTTCACTCTTGAGAGCATGCAGTGACGTGGACAGGACTTCACTGTGCACAGGTTTGAGGGTCTGACCCTCCACACAGCACCCAGCTATGAAGTTTGTGCTTTCAGGTTTTATTCCTGTCAGTGTTATTATTCCCATTTGTATTTGGGGACACCGTCCTTCAGATTCAAGAGATATAAGAGATAAAAATAATCCTGCCTACACTGTTATTAAGTCAACTTTTTTGCAACTGGGGAATGTTTAGAAATCACACTCACATGTCACCACATCTTTGTTTAAAAGTTCCTCCAGTTTGAATAGTGAAAATAAAAAACAAGTTCTTCACTTGGACTTTAGATGTTTCTCAAGCAGATTCTCATGCAAACACAATCCTGGAAAGCTGGTGCTACAGGCACAGCACGAGGCTGCTTCAGACTGAGATGTCTGATGTTGCCAGTAAATATCTTCAAAAAGTTACCTTAATTTTACAATTTATTTTTAAACAAAAACTTTATGCTTTAGACCTAGAACCGCTCATCTCCTGGCAAACAGTGAGGAAATGGTGGTGGATTTCTACTTGTTATAAGGGAGAAATGATTGTCTGAGCATCGCATTTTATGCGCAATATGGCTACTCAAGACCAGATGCCCATCAATACTTGAATTTCAGCTGTGTTTAGCAAGTAACAGCCATCTCAGCTGAGAATCTTTCAAATGTTTAGCCTAGAAAGGTTGACTGCATTTAAAAAAATATTTATAATAACCGAGGGGAAAAAAAAAATCATGACTCTTCTGCAAACTGACAAACTTTAAAGGACAATTACAGGACAGTATTTTAGAGACTTTTGGCTCCCTGGATGCATTGGCATGACTGCATAGCTTCTGCAACCTAAAACTTTTGAAGGTAGCCTTTGTGTCAGCTAATTAAATATGTGTAGGTAGAGTATCACATTTTAAGACATGATACCACATCGCATTGAATAAAGATTAACAGTCTGAATCCCTGATAGATGAACAGCAATCTGGAAGACATGTATGTGTAGGTCAGGATGTAGGCCAGGGAGCCCACCCCCAAACTATAACATCATGATGCAATTTACTGTATTTCTTTGCAGGAATGCTGATTCAAAAAACTTTAATCACAGTATCTACACATTTTGTTACTCTGTTACTCTGTTACACTGCAGGAAACCTACCCCTCTGCTGAGACAACTGATTTTCCATTTGGCCTGAGCTCTGTGCAAAATCCTACAGGGAAAAACAAACAAAAAACAGACATCAGGTTTTTGGATCTTATATCTGAGGAATTAAAACACTTTAAAGTCCTCACAGTCATTAAAAAATACTAATACTTCATGCAATCTGTAAATTAACAAATCTGGCTTGTTTGGTACATATTGTAACAATACTGACAGCACTTAAATTCTGTAATTCACAGTGGATTTTTATACATTTATTTATATCTGTTTTCAAAAAATATATTTTTAGTACACAACAGAGAATCCAAGGCTTTAATGTCTTCTTAGGAAATAGTTATTATTGTGATTTTTTTATTTACCACAGCCATGTTTTTGTAAAGCAAATGGTGTTCCAGATTTTTGCTCCCAACTCCAAATACACTCTTAAAAAAAATTCTTAACTGATCCCAATTTCAATCGCTGTGCTTCCCAGCAACCCAGGAGCCTGAGGTGCTGATCTCCTGGGAGAACGTGGAGTGGCTGCCCAGCAGTGCTGGCCCTGGCAGCCAGCTGTGCTGGCCCTGGCAGCCAGCTGTGCCCCCAGCCGTGCCCCCAGCTTGGTGCACTGCATGATCCCGCTGCTGTCGGGCACTGGGATGCAGCATCCTTGGAGGCAGAACGGACAGCAAGGAAGCTCACCCGGAACCAGCCAGCTCCCCAATACACATCCTGTCCTTTGCTGGAGGTCTCCACCCAGCAGAATACTGAAGAAGGGATTATCCGAGATAAGACACAACACAGCAAATCATGGATACTCCTGAATGTTTCTACTCATTTCTGCATATCTCCAAACAGAAGTAACAAAAATAAACAGGCTGATGCAAACTTCAGCTGATGGAAATAAATCTCTCGGTAGGAAGAGCACTGTAAAATGCAGCAATGCTCTTCCTTTGATTTTGGCTGCACATTTAACACACTGTATTTAAGTGATATATTCGTACACACCACCAAACTTTTACATAAACAGGACTTCTTTTTGCGTTCCCTGGCAAAGGAAGAATCTCATTTTCTAGTCACACGGCAACATTTTACAGTCTTTCCCAAACCTACGGAAGCAAATGAGAGATTTGCTTGACAAACAGCAGCAAGTTGAAATAGAAGCAGAGAGGCAAGTCCCTTCTGTGTGTGCAGGACCTCAGCATTCCTTGGATCCCGCTAGCCATGTGTGCGTGTGCAGTATTTGGGATTAGACTTTAAAATGGGCAGAGTCCTGAAGGACCATGAGGTCAGCAGTGACAGGACACTTTACAGCACACACAACTCCTCCGTATTTTAAGAGAACACCTTTCTTTAAAAGCCCACAGGCACAGCATGGACTTGCCATCTGGGATACAACTAACTAGAAATCAAATTAGTAATGCTGGCCCTTATAAATACACTTACGCTTTACCATAGCTGCTGCAGATTTTAGTGCCATTCCATCTCTCATAGAACAGAAATCAAGGTAAACAACCTTAATTATTCATACAGGGAACATTCTCCTCCACTCTCATGTTTTTTTAGCTGAAAAATACCCCAACTAAACTTGCTGCACTTACTAATGATGCAAAAATTTTTTTTTTCAGTTTCACCATAAGAAAGTCAAAGGAGTTGAATTATAGCTGTGTATTTAACCAGAAGTTCATTACTGTTTTTAATACTAAGTTCCAAACTTATTAAAAAAAAACCGCTCTGCAATTATTTTAGCATTAAAAGGATAAAAAAGTTGCTGCACTCGTAAGTTTGATGTTATGCAAAGACTTTTAGTAAATATTTAGTTCTTGTACTTTCTCTCTCAAATGCATGTAACCTATTCTTGGACTAGCTGTAAAGCATTAGGGAAAGAAGTTTGATTATCATTTCTTTATCAACAACAGTAACTTTCAGGTGACTAATACAGTCAGGGTTACAGACTCCTAAAAGCGTATTTTTTTAGTAGTAGAGTTTATGAAAACGGCATTTATTCACTGGAAATAGTCAATAAAATGAATGAAAACCATGAGGCATACAAAAAATCTGATAGGTAAAACAGCACATAAAATTAGACAAAGGGAAGAAAAATAATGCAAATCTTTATTCAAAACAGTATTTGTAATGACCTCGGTGGCTTACTGTCAAAAATAAAGATTGCAAGATTAGACTGGCAACATATGTTTTGTGTATTTTCTGCATAAAATATATACACTTACCCAGTTCTCTGTAAATCTATGGTACACAGTATACAACTGTACATTTATATGTAAACACATTAATATACCAATCTCAGATATGCTATATGGGCAGGAATCTTTTAAAAAATAAATATTTTAAGATCTACATCAAATCTTCCCAGTACATGCAGTAACTTTAATGAAAACTGGATTCTGCAGGGGTAGTGAGAACCTGAACTACTGGGTAACCTTTCAGAGCAGTAAGATCCCTTAAGTACAGGCATCATCGGTGGCTGGAGCAGAGCTGCAGAGAATCTGAAAGTATCTCACTGCTGTTTGCTTGTTTTAGTGAAGATCCCCACCCTGGGAGCAAAGGCGAGCACAGCACTGCAGCCGTACCTGGATGAAGGTGGCCAGTAAAACACAGCTCATCTCCTGCTCCAGGATGATCTTGTTCTGAGGGTTATTGTAACACGCAGCTATCAGCGAAGGGAAGAGCACTTTGATTAAACGAGGATCACTGAAATACTGGAAAGGCAACTGGCAGAGCTTTTGCAGCACCGTGGGGTGACGGCCAGATTGTACAATGATCTGAAAATACAAACGGAACAAAATTAAACTGTGTGACCTAGCTCTTCTTCTCTTCCTCTTAACCACCAAGGGCGCTGAAGTCATGCTAAAAAAATGAGCATGGATGAGGAGTAAGTACTAAAAATAAAGCCCGTAACATTTAGTTCAAATAACTTCTGATGCAGTGTGCAAGTACTATTTTTATTGCGCAATAATATAAAAATTATAAAGCTCTGAAAGTTCTTTTTTCTGTACCACCCAAAAAACCAGCAAATAAACAAGGGATTAATTTACAGATTACAATAAAATAGACAATTTAGTACCTTAATTCAAAAGACAAAGAATTATAGCTCAGGGACTATTCTAAGTTAGAGCCATGAAACACAAAACCCCAACGCCTACCATTTAAACACACTGAACATGGGGGGAAAAAAATCCAGGAAGAAATCACCAGGATTTCAAAAACCCTCCCAAAGCCTGACCATCTTTTCCTGGAGCTGGCAATTCGAGAGGACTGTGTTTCATGGGAGATGTCTGCCACACATTCTCAGGCACCAAAAAGAAAAGGGGATTGTGAGCTGCCCAGCAAGGAGTTTCTGTAAGGAGAGACTCTAGAGATCCTCCCATCTGTATTCCTTATCTCAGTTTCTATCAGTGCCATTGGTTCTAAAAGGAGAATTGTTTAGATAAATGGGACTGTTGTCATGAAGAAGGCTAAGTTTACAACTGTATACATCTGAAGAAATAAGGCAATGCTATCACTGGTCTCCTACAAAGGAACTTTTCCAATTCACTTGATATTCTTATAAAATCTTTGCCATAAACTAAAAAATGCCCAAATAGGATCTGTTCCAAGTAACCTTGATTAGACAATTACAATATGAAAGAGCTGTTTGACCCAAAGCTGGCTTTTTGGCATAGGAGGAAGCTCCTATAAGGTTGGAACACTGTAAAACCGAGGGTCACGACTGTAAATTGTGCTTGGAAAAACACAATTTTACAGGTACACACCCAGACAAGACTGCATTCAAATTAAAACCAGAAGGACAGAAAGAAGCACTTGAGACTACAGGAACATAAATTACAGGGATTTACAAGTTTTCAAAGCACTTTTAATAATACCTTCAGAGCACACACTAAGTTTATAATGCAGTTCAGTTTAAAAACAAGATGAACAAAATAATAGGTCGCGTTTGTTTCAGTTCACCAGTCAAAAAAGACTTTGAAAGCCTTTCAAAATACTGGTAGCAATGTCTTAATGCCCTTAAAGACAGGAGGAATTTTTAAAAGACAGCAAAAAAAAAAGTGACAATTAAGCATACATTCAGACACTGTTTTGAGGAAAATATCATTGAAGCACTTGGATGATTCTAAACTCTCAGCTCCACCCTGTAAGCAAGAGGTGCCCCCCAAGTTTGAAATTTTAAAATTTACATTTGAAATTTTAAATTAACCAGAGTGGTTATTATACTGTTCTATTTTTCTGTCATAAATTCTACAATCAGTGAAGTCATTAAAGTCAATCTTAATTGGTACTAAAATAACTACAATTGGCATTTCTGATCCAGGACAGAACAAGAGAACTCTTGGTTTCTTTTTAATGGCCAACCTACCCTTGATGAACAGGCAGAGGCAAAGAAGTTTTTCGGACTTCTAACTTTTCATTTCACAGTTCACTTCCCTTACCTGTCCTAAAAATGCCACAGATAGTTAGTGAAGTCCTGCCAAACTCACAGTGTAGATACCCAAATAGCTTCCTTGGAATTATTATTTCATTACCTTTTCCTTTTCAACAGTTTTACTACTATGACGTTATCAACATTAAATATAGGAAGGTATATAGAGGGGTTGCTGACTGTTTTAATCTGGTATTTATCACATGTGGAATCAATTTAATGATTTCAGCTCATTGTACTAATGCAGCTACTAAACCTGATATGCTATATTATGTACTCTGAAGAAAAAAAAAAAAAAAAGTCACCCCTTACTGGAAAAAGGCCCAATCAAACCTGCAGCAGAGCAGATATTCCTTGTTGCACAGTCAGTGGCTGGGGGAAGTGAAGGCCAGCACTTGACTTAGCAGATGAACAACAAAGAAAGGAAAGGAAAACCTTGCACTTCTCTTGCATGGTGTTTTTTGTTTGTTTGTTTGTTTTTTTGTTTGTTTGTTTTTGTTTTTGTTTGTTTGTTTGTTTGTTTGTTTAACAGTCACTTGTCTTAGTAATCCCAGGGAGTTTTGCAGGCCTGGAATATGGAATACTCATCTTACAAACTGCTCTCAAGGTACAAACTCCTTACTGAAAAGCAGCTTGCCTCTCCTCCTGGCACAGACTGGGACCCAGATGCATTTACCTAGAATTTGCTTTTCTTGCTCTCTCTCTAGCCTGCTAGTCAGATATGCCTGTCAAATGCAACTAGATCCTAATTAAATCACTGCATTTCTGTACAGCCAAGCACTTAAGCACCTGCTTAACTTCAGCTATGTGCCTACATTCCATTAATATTTGCCTGTGGTTTTCTTTTTCTGAACTGAGACCTATCAAATTAGTCCAAGCTACTATAGTATTTTTTTTTTCTTTTTAATCCAGAGCAGGCAACTCACACTGATGTTTTTCTGTATTTCCTTCTAAAATTTTGCTTATTCTCAAAACTTATAGATATTCATACAACTTTAATGGTTTTGCCTGTGCTTAACTGGAAAAAACTCAAGTTTCGTTTATGTTATTTATGGTCCAACATGCACTAAATGCTGGAACAATCCTGTGAAGACCCAAACAACACAGAGGTAGGAGACACAGCAAATAGGTTTCTGAAATGCTATGTCATGATGAATGGAGTTTTTCTTTGTGCCACCAGCCAAACTCCAGGCCCTGATCCATCTTGGAGGTGGAGCCCCTGTTACAGAGTGGGTGAGAATTCACGTTTAGCACACCAGGAAGCACTGGCCAACACTGCTCTCAATGTAAAAGCCTGCTGGGGAGAGACTGGAGCAACTCAAATCCTCACTTTTAGGACTCCAATCTTGCCTGGTGTCTGTCTGCATTTCCAGGGCTCCCACATCACACATGCTGTGCCGCTGCATCCACAGCTGACTGCCCGCACCATGAGTGATGTGATGACCTGTGGGAACTTTTCACTGAGCAACACCTTTCAGGGTTGCCTATCAGTTATCTTCTGTCACTCCCACCACTTTATAGCCTTCTGCAGGTCCTGCTAATTTGCTGGATCTCCAATAGTCAGCGGGTCAGGCTCTCTCCTCTGCCCTACCAGCAATCCATGCTCCCGTGTGACACTGCTCTCACATGTGCAGTAATCATCCCCATCAACTCTACTGGTATTTCTGAAGTTTATCACTTAGGAAAGCACGATTCATGATTTCTGAAGTCCCTAGATGGAATCCATGTTTTCCTCACATTTACTCGGGCCAATATTCACTATAAAGTGTATTGCTTGGCCATTTGCTGCAGTTCTCACTGTGAAAGACTGAAGCAGTATAAAAGTCATTCTTTCAAAACAGACTCCAATGACAAAAGCCAGCAATATGCCACACAGAACTCGAGTAATTAAATAGGACAATCAATCAAAAAAATTAAAAGCTCCATGTGGTATGAAACAGTAATAAAGTAGTGAGGGGAACTCATCCTTCTGTTGGGAGATAAGGCTTCCCTAGTCACTCAGATAGCGTGTCTGGCTCCAGACCTGAGGGGACTGTCAGAAGGACATTCCATAAGGATATTCCATCCTGGATACTCAGTTCTTGCCTGCATGCCCACTAGGAGAGCAGCCTTCCTCTCCTGCCACTGCTTCCTGGCACCTTGCAAAGGAGAACTTCTCAGGACTGAATGCCTTTTCTAAGGAACTAACAGACCATATGAACCCAAAAAACTTGGGCATGATTTTCCTTGGGGCAGCAAAGGGAAACAGCGCGTTTCATTTTTCAGTGAGCTCCAAGGGCCCCAGAATTAATGCTCTGATGCTGCTGCAGGAATAAGAATCATAAAAGTGATTCTTAGAAAGCAGCTCCTTTCCTTCCTTGCAGGGACATAATGAGTAGCACACATAGCAGCCTTCACCCAAGAACTAGCAAGGGAAAGATGTTTTGCTGAACACCTCCTAATTCTATTTACTGCATATACATATTTGTACTTCACTTAATCTTTCTCTGTATTGCTTTTATCAGTGAAAACTACCATTATTTTAAAATGCATATGTATGTATTTTTGTCAAAGGAGGGTAATAAAATCCTCATAACTAATAGGATCCAGAACTTCAGAATGGTACAGCAACGCCACAGAACGTCTCAGCAGCTACGTGTCAAATCAGATGTCAAATCTTACCAATTCAAAAGTTAATTTTACAGAAAACTAAAATAAGAATCCTCTTGCCTTTGAAACTGTATTTTCATAATCAAGTAACTGAGTGTATAAACATGATTTCCATCAACAAAACTGAAATGTCATTTAGAACACTGAAGAATGTATGTAAAATACTGGACAAATATTAGTTACATTAAAGTGAATTGTTAATTCATATATTAATATCATTCATATATTCATATCATTCATATATTCATATGTTCTGAATAGACATCGAATGGAGATGCATGCTAGTAATTTGTCAAGAACTAGCAGTTCAATTAAATTGCCCTGTGAAGATTTATTATGGAGTAGCCTTTTTGGTGACAATCTGAGTTTCTTTTTCTAAGTTGTAACTGCATTCAAAAAAGAGGAACTAATTGAATTTAAAACTCTACTTGCAATCTTCCAGAGATTTAAAGAAGATTATGATCCCAGATTGGTTTCCAGTGATTCTATGCATGTATGTTAAATATTGTTACATATTTTATTACAAAAAACAAAATAAATGGTTCAGTGTCAGAGCAAGAACTTTTTCATTCCTTGTGTACTACACAAGGTTAGTCCAGGATTACTGCAGACTGGAAGTGCGGATTTTTAGAGCACTATTTAGTCTAGTTCTACTGGTGGATTTAGGTTTTCTTGCTTCACTTGGACATTTGCAGCTCTGTAAAGACATCACTCATGTCAGCTATTTCTGTCAATATCTACAATAAGACCACCAGAATTATCTTTTATAGGAGCTAATTCATTTTGTAGTCAGGTAGAAGATTAAGCCAGCAGCAAACTTCTTGTCTGTGGAAGGGCAAAACGAAGAAGTCAGAAGTGATTCACTTTGGGAAGAAACTGGCAGCAGTGGCACTGCTGGGGCACATGGCAGGGGCAGGGCCAAGGCACAAGGTGGAGACAATACCCAGCAGCTGTGCTGCCCTCTGAGCCCTGGCAGTGCCTCCCACCACCATTCCCGCCAGGCCATGGAAACTCGGGGCGCTTTCTGCAGCCCATCAGTTCCTTTCATCCACCGAAGAAAGGGAAAATGGGCAGCAGAGAAAGGAAAAAGACTGCCAAGGAGAGAACTGAAATCTGTAGGCACAAACCCAAATGTCGAATTTTGAAGAAAACCTTACACGTCATCCCAGTGCACTGCTCTTGTGTGACTAACCCTGCGTGAAAATGCCAGGTTCTTAGGAGCCTATAGTCAGGCTGACAATTTTAGTTAATTTTGACCAAATGTTAGGAGTTGTAGCTCTTTTCTCAAGTGAAACTGAGACGAAGTTGTACTAATGTGGATATAGGAACAAACAGTTGGAAAGTTCAGAACTTCCTGATGCAAAACCTTCTTTGGCTCTTGTAGAAAAACCTAGCAGTGAAATGGGGTGTTGCACAGGTACTTAGAAACAAATACAGTGCTTATCACTGGGATCTGAATTAACTTTCTAGCAAAACATCCTTCCCAACAGAATTTCCTTTTATTTTTATAAAATGAAGCATTAAAATGTGCCCTTTCCTAGCCTGTGCTATTCTGCTACAATGTAGTTCACGTTCAGAAGTGATTTTCTTAGAACAACTCAGCCTAAAAAGTTAATGGTTCTGAGGGGCACTCCCTGCCTTCTCTGCTATCTCAGATGACCTGTACTTCCAAACTTCAACATGGACATAATAAACATTAGGATCTTAAAATGGTAGTCGGTATGGGAACCACTAATGTTTCTTATCCATCTATTTATCATTTATAAAAATGTCAATTCTAATTTGTACTAACAAGTAATAACTTTATTGAACAGGAACTGTGCATCTAATTCCTGTAACAGTATTCCATCAAACAGTGAAATCCCTTTGTTTGATGTCAGGTATTTACAACTTTGTAAAAGAAATAAGTCATTATATTAGTAGTCCAGAGTTTCTCTTCAAAGTTAGATCTGCATTATTTCTTTGCTTCTATATAAACAGATCTCATACTGCTAGTATTTAATCAGCAGAATATGTCACCACTTAGGCTCTTCTTCTGTTTTAAGGTCAAGCTCTTTTCTTTCCATTTTGCAAACTCCACTATTGGCAAAGCTCTGAGCAAAGACTGTTCTAAATTCCTCCTAGCATTTCTTGGGAATCAGAGCACCATTTACATGTAAAAAAGAAAGTTCCAGAATGCTACACTCAAATGTAAAAATAAGAATTTTGTCTATTTGAAAAATCCCAGTGTTTATTTTCTTAGTGGTAAGCTTTCAGAGAGAAGATAAGGGTGTTCAGGAATAACATCAGTCCTCCTATAAACCACATTGTAAGCATTGTCCTTTCAGAGCTCTATGGTTTAAGCAGATTCAGGGGTGCTCTGTGTATACATCACAGAAAAAGAATTCTCACATCAGTTTTTGTATAATCATCCTAAGACATATGAACGTTTAGGACAGGAAAAGGGCCAACCACCAGCACAGTGATGCACTGAAAATGTAAAAATGTTCATCAAAAGTAATGCTAGTGGAAAATCTAGCAATAGTTTATTATACAAAGCTTTTGAAAAAATGCAGCCCAAAATGACAACTAACAAGTCACCTTAGTTATAAGACAACAAATATATAAGATTAAATTCATCAATAAATAAATAATGTTAGATAAGTATTGCAAAAGATAAACTTCATTACAGTGTGATGGAAGGAAAATGGAAGCAATTCTAACATGAATTGAGGTTCTTGTGAATTTAATACTTGTCCAGGCTACAGGAGAAAATAATAATCTAATATCTGACCTGGAAAAAGTATCAAGGAAAAGCCTAACTTCTGAAGTGATAGCATTTTGGAATTTATTAACATAAAAATAAACATTTAAATGGGAGGTTGTTCTCACACTCCATGTTAATCATATACTTAGGACCCTGTTAAACTGAAGGGTATCGCTCCTTTTCAGAAAATTCTAAGCTTCATTGTTTCCACAATAATGTAACAAAAGATTAATATGTTTAAGTGTTGGCCTAACAATTTTTAATAAGAAAATATTATTTTAGATCCAATGTATGAGAAATACACATCCTGTCAGAAAAAAAAAAAACAACAACCCATCATGACACATCTTGAATCCTCAGGTGTTATTCTGAGCCCTGAAGTGATCAGAATTAGCCTTTGCAGCCCTGCACTGTTTTTGAAGAATCCTCCTCACATTCAGATAACATCTTCAGCCTCAATGATGAATCCCTTACAAACTTACACTGCTGCTTTGGGCACGATGCTTGAGTCCTTTACTCCAAATGAAATCCAACTGATCTGAAAGAAGATGATTTAAAGGGCAGAGAAGAAACAGGACCAGTCAACAGAAGATCAAGCCATCCATTGGCTGAGGTTTCTGCTAGCATCCTTGGAAACAGAGCTAGTTTTGGTCAAAATCCCCAGAAGGTGTGAATAATTCAAACATTACAGTCTAAAACATATAAAATCTCTTTGTGTGTCTCAGAGCATTTTCTCTCTTCAAAAGCAAACGTTTTCTGTCACACTCTGGAACTCTACTCACAAGTAAGCTATGCACTGTTGGAATTACTATTCCTAGCACGTTTTGTCTGACGGCTTCCACAAGAAATGCAAAGGGTTTGTAAAAGTATCCAATCATCAACTAAAAAGCTTGTGAAACACTGAGCCACTGGATGTATTACAGAGCTGGCCGAGACAAAGCTTCAAACAGAGAGCAAGAAAATGTGCTTTTCTGCCACGAAAAATGAGCCACAAGCCTCTCCCTTTACTAAGACGAGAGGAAGACGAGCAACATTTTCCATAGTACTCCATTAATGCATTTTGCTTTTTATGTTTCAGTATCACTTCAATCAAGTGTGACTTGAGCTGAACATGACAGGGTTGGGAAGACCTCTCTGGGCCTCTTGCAGGCTCCCACCCTCGGAGCAGCATCCAAGGAAGAGCTGTCAGCTGGTGGGAACACAGAGCAGGCCGACGCTGCCTCTGCATGGGGCTGGCCACGTCAGGGACAGCCACGGTGGCTCTGCAGAGCCTGCGAAACCCGGAGTTTATGAGAGCAGCACAGGGAGTTCCCTCACACATGAGGCAAGACAGACAATAGCTCTCAAGGCTGATTAAATATTTGCAGGCTTTAGACTTTGTTTTAAGCCTTAGTGTGAAAAGCAGCTCCCAAGCAAAGGGGTGAGTGTGGCGCTGGATGGCAGCGGGCAGGACGGGCAGGACTTGCGCAAGCTCCTGCATCCATCCAAACCCAGCGCGGCCCAGGCCCAGTTCTGAGCTGGGAACAATCTGCTCATTAAGCAGGATTGTGCCAAACTCTGTGGTGCTTTCTGCAATGTGGACGAAGTTCCACTGGGGATTAAGCTGAGTCCACCAAACTCCTTTTATCCTGGCCCAGGAGTAAGATTAGAACATGGCTCTCCAGAGGCCACATCAGCTGACTGCTCCCTCTCCTCCTGCAGAGCCTCAGCTAGGGACTGGATTTGAAGGCTGTTGAAAGTACTGGCTTTTATGAGATTGGGAAAGAAGTTTATTCTTTCGTGTTTACAGTTTGAGAGGAAGACAGTAAGATAAATCCAAATGCATTAATTTCTCACAGTAATTCCTATACACGCCCTCTTCTCCTCCCAAGAGGAATCAGCCAGTCATCATGAACTGAAGCTAAATACACTTTACTTCATGCTAAGTCTTTCCTCATATTAAATTACCTTCCCCACATCCTCTCAAAACCCCCCCAAAAAATCCAGGATGCATTTTGGGATGCTAGAAACACAATTAAAATGTGACACGTGAAATGTGCAGTCCCAAATGCTTCTGACATATGTGATTTGCTTTGTCATAGATCATTCTTAAAAAGAAAAAGTTAATCAGGAAGCTCTAACAACAACAAAGGTGTCTGACAAATTATCTAAAAGGCATCTTTTCCCTGACTGCCCAGACAGGAATGCCATCTTTCCTGAAGACATTGGTTCACTTAAGTGAATTTATGTGGCTGAGGATGTAAAGCTGCCAGAGCCAAAGCATACATTACCAAGCTGCCTTAATGTACTCCACTCTGACTTGGGCACTTTAATCCTTGGGGGATTTCTGTTCACAAACTGAAGTGCTTCTAAATGGGAGTCAAGACTACAACTTCACATGAATCACTCACTTGCCAAAATCAGCTATTCCACAAAATTTACCAGGCATATTTCTTGTTCAAACCTTTAAAGCTTTTAAACATCAGGGTGTGTGGCTTTAAAAAAAAGTTTTAAAGAAAAAACCCATAACCTCAACATGAAATCAATACTCCTAAAAATCCCTGTTTGAGAAGAAACTAACAAAATCAGAATTAAGTAATTTGAGATCCTATTTACTTACAGATAGGGATGTTAATTGCAGGTAACTACCAATTCCTGCATCTTTACAAAGCTCTTTGTGCTGTATTTTCATAAAGTCTACCTACAGATCAAAATTGTTCCACTCTCCACAGCCCCAAAAGCAACATAAACTATGAAAGTTTAATGATGGCCTTTAATAAACAATCCATATGGAAACTCTACATATTTTTATAATTTGCAAGTTTTCCTGTTGACTTCTGAATTTCACATTTTTCCATTTTAGAAGTGTTTTTCTTTCTTCCCGCTAACACTAGAGAAAACTGGCCCCATACTACAACTCAATAGGTACTAACTCTGTCAAAAGCACAAAATAATTTCCCTCCAGAAGGTCACTTTTAATCCAAAGTCCCTTTGGAAGTGTCCCTTGCAGCCCAGTACTTGTAACCACAGCTAGGGTAATGTCACACACAGAGATATTTGTGATATACACTGTGAATGACAAAGGCTCCTGCTACTTTACCACACAAGAAGGACTTACCACAGAAGGACTTATCACACAAAAGAAATGCTTGGAAGAAAATATGACTCTAAGTCAATCTTTTAACAAAAAAGGGAAAATAATCCTGGAATGAAATCTTTCTTGGGGACTGACTGCCACACTTTGGGTGCCACAAGTGACTCCTAAATTTCAAGATCTTTTCAGAACTGTGCCTGCCATACAATATTCCAATTTCTTTACACATTATATTTTTAGCTGTGATAGTGCTGTGTGATGTTTTACATATTTAACATGGGAGAAATTCCCTACCAAAATATCTCACTGCTCCTTACACCTTTACCTGGAGTTAGCTGGGATGCCTGAAACATGTTTTGCAACAAATATTCCACACCTGTAGAGCAAGGAGTAATTTCTAGTAGGTGACTGATACTATTACGTCTAATTCCCTGTGCTTCTATTTTCAGCATATGGATTATTATAGATTAACATTTCAATTATTTATGGGTTTATAATAACATTCCTTATTATGGACACAAATGTCGGGGGATAGAGGGTTTGGACAGAGAAATTAGTTAGATTTATGCAACTGGAAGACTTTTGGGAATGAAATCCCTTCTTCAAGGACACACACTGTGCATGTACATTTTTAAAACTTCTGAGAGAACTTTTTACTTCTATCTACAAACCTAATTTTATAACAAAGTTCTGAAAAGCTGCACACACTTTATCCTGACTCTTTCAGCAGAGAGTTTGTTTTGCAATCTAGCAACAGTATCTTCTAGAAGCATATAGTTCATATCTTACAAACCCTTAAATCTAGTGGGATTCTTCTAGAGCACTCTAAATACAGTGTATCAAAGCCTGGGAGAACAAAAGCTACTCTTATTTAAATAAAGGCATTGCAATGCAAACGAACAATGCAACTTCTTTTGGAGCCTGTCAGCAAGATCCTGAGTCTGAGGATCTGATTTGTGAGGACTTTTCAGATGAAAAATATTCCCTAACTGCAATGAATATGGAAAGATTTCTATTCCCAATGCAGCAATGAGAAAGAAAGCAAATCATCTGTCATTCCTGTTAATTTAATTACAGGACCACATTCAATTATTCAATATAATATGCAAATAAGGTGAGTTGACAGCACATGCTAATTATATTCATTATGCTAATTAAATCAAACAATAAAAGGGAATAAAAATGTAATGAAATAGAAGGATAATTTAAATTAACAAGAACATTTTAATTAGAAACTGTAATTCTACAGTCTGATATAGTAGGGCTGGCTATTGAAAGATTGGACATTATGTTTATTACACAGTTCAGCGTTCCATGTCTATCCCTGGTATCATGGGACCTGTTTTTGTACGGCAGTAGATTAAATGGTGGCCAGAAAGAGAGAATCCCTTTTCCCTGCTCATCCCTCCCGAGGAGCAGCTGCCCAATAAAGCTGAGCTGGCCTGTGAAGCAGGGGCTGTCTGGCCCTGTAGTAAACACAGGTTCACCTGCCAATACAAAACAGGGCAGCTCAGACCGCACCACTGGCCTTGGAGCATTTCAAAAATTAAAGAAACACTCTTTGCTTTTTGCAATTTTCACTTTCATAACTGATTTATTTCTTCAGTGACAGCAGCTGCCCTGGAAAAGCTTTATGAATGTTAAAACAGAATAGGAACGAAGGAAAGGAATATTACTAATATATTATATGTGGGCAGAGTCAGCAAAATCTCAGTCTTTTTAAAATAAACAGAGCAAGCACTATCAAAACACTCAGGAATGTATTCCTCAGGAATCCAGTGTCCTCACTGCTCCTCGACAGAATCACTTGGGCCTGGCCCAGGAGCCAGGCATGGTGGGAACACCAAGTGGGAGCCCAGGCAGAGCCTCTGTGAGTGAGACCCACCAGGAGGGGCTGAGGGGAAATCTGATTCCCCAAGCTACACAAGAGAAAAGCACTTTCCTCCTTCCTTTTTGATTTGCTACTCAACTAAGTATAAAGACTTTTACAGACAGCGTAATAAATGAAGTCAAACCTATACTATATCAAATGACTGGCATATGATGCTCTTGGAAGATTTTGTTCTATAAACGTGAAATATTTAGGAAATTGCCTTCTTATGATTTTGTCTGCATAGTGGTAGTAGTTTGCTTACTTAAATCACAGTACTACTACAGAAGGTCAAAGCTGAGGTTGACAGGCTGTAAAATTCCTCTTTTAGAAATCTATCTATTCTCTAAACTGAGGAACTGCTATTTTTTTTTTTTTTTTGAAGTTGCCTTTTTTTCCTTCTTCCAGTATGCTGCTTTGGATATTTATCTGTTAATGTGGATACACAAAGGAACCACAAAAAGGGACACTGAAAACTCCAGACAACTGTTCGTCCTTTTTCATTTTGAGTATTGAGAGGAATGAAAACATATCTCCATTTGTAATAAGAAATACCAATTTAGAGAGGAAACGACTAACATTTAAACTACTAACATTTCCAAACAAATGCATATTTGACTGCAAGAAGAACCTGAATCTGCCTTGAAATACGTCAGTTATTGACTCAGTTGAAGTTGGTTCAAATACTAAATAAAGCTATCTGGCTTTACAGAAATTTGTTTTCACAGCTCAAGTCTAGCGTATCTATTTTTATTACACTGTACTTGCCAGGACTTCAAGCCTACTATTTGAAAACTTCCACTGTGAGACCAATTTTTTATTTTTAGTAGGACTCCCCAGATGATCAACAATGAAAGAAAAAATTGGAAGCTCTTAATGTAATAAAAAATTAAAACATAACTGAATGAAAAGAAAGCACTTCCCTCTTCATGAAAAGCAGCCTGTCTGGGGGAAGTCACAACACAAAGAGCACCTTAAAATAATGACCATAAGAAAGTCATACTGCTTTGCCTGGTAGTAAAAGAAAAATTACTTCCTTTCACTGACAAACCTTCCCAGTATCTTTCAAGTACCTGAGTAAGGAAAGCTTCAGTTTTTCAAAATCCCTTTTTAAACAAAAAAGCCAGACCCAAATGCCTCTTCCTCACTGAAAATCTTATTAATGGGGAATATTAGAAATTACATAAAAAGTTAAGCCTGTCACGACATCTGAGATTGTTCCTCTGAAGCAAACCACCCTAAAAGAAGAGCTTTTAGGGTGTGAAAAGGACTGACATGGCTGTCTGGTTGAAACCCTAAACATGACTTTGAGAGCTGCAGAAGCCACCTTCAGCCCCAGGAGCACAGGCTGAAGACTCCAGACCCAGCTGTGAAGCACAAGCCCAGCCAAGGCTCCCCCTCAGTGTCCTGGGGCTGGTGGATCCCCAGGGCCGCTGCCAGAGCGCAGTGCTTGGCCACGGCCAGAGCTTCCACAGGCCCCAGCACTGCAGCTTGCCACTGCTGCAGGAAATCTCTCTGCTGCACTCTTCCTGCAGGGCCAACTCCTCCATGCACATCTGTTTGCACTTGTGTGCCAGAACAGGAATTTTTGAACTGCAGAGAGAGCAGACAACGTGGTTTGCTGGCACGCCTGGGAGCCGGCTGGACCCGTGGGGCAGCTCCAAATGGCAGCAGCATCACACGGGGTTTAAAATGACCATTCTGAAGTGCTGCCAACAGGCAGCTCCAGATCCTGAGAGGGATTTGGTCACACAGGGTAGGGAGGCTGCAGCATCCTCCCTCCAGCTCTGGCCAATCCCACAGAAACATCACTGTATAATTTTATAATACTTGTGACAGCATTGTCAGCTTTGAGATATCACAGTGATTCCAATTAGAGTCAATAACTGTAAGAATGTTATCGATCAGCTTTTCTCTAAAACCTTTCTTAACAAGTTTTAACACTTCCTCCTGCTCATCAGCTGAACTGAGCTCTTCACCCAATAGTTGAGCAAAACAGGGAACCAGGTGGTACAAGCACAGAGAGAGAACCAGTGAGCACCTTCACAAAATGCAGCATTCAACGGAATTGTAGCCAAAACATGGGCACTGTAATGCAGTACCTCCACATTCAGAGTCAGCTTCACATATTCAAAGAGCCAGTGCCAAGCCCTGCCCTGCCCAATACACCCTGAGATGTTACAGAGAAGCTGAGGGAGCCAGGAGATTTTTAAGACCAATATATTTGAAATATTTTTTGAGTTTTGTGTCTGTGTTACTTTACAAGCCAGTAAGAGGGGCCACAGAGTCCAGTGGTAAAAGTGGACAACAATCAAGGAAGCTAAAGGGGAATTTCCACTGTTTCTTGAATAGGGTATCTAGTTTATGACTGAAAAGATTCATGGAGAAGAATGGCTTAAACCTGAGCACTGGCAAGCAGGGAGACAGCTACATTGGCATCCAAGGACAAGTCTTCACGGGAGAGTAGCTTAGTTGGCTTTAAAAAGGTTTAACTTGTGTACCACAACCATCTGATCAGGCTGATGTGAAGCTAATTAAGAGTTAAAAATATCAGTTGTTGAGTGTACCTTGGCAGAGAGCAAGGCCAGTTCAAATCAGTGAACAGTGCAGTGGCAGCATAAGAACTCCAAGTGGAGCTTGCTTATGGACACACAAAATTAACGTCTTTGTCTGAACACACAACTTCAGTTTCTCTTCTGCAAACACATCCCTTTGTGCTCGCAGGAATCCCAAGTGCTTCAAAACCAATGCTGAGGGGATGAGTTTCCTGGAGGGATCAATGACTAAATGTGCCCCTGATAACTTCTGATCCCCTTTCACATTTGCCTTACCTGGTTATCTGGGTTGTTTACAGTGAAGTAGCCCACACAAATGATGACTTCGTGCAGCAATCCTTCACAGGTATGCTGAGAGCAGTACCACAGCAGGGAGCTGATAATGTGCCTGAAGGCCAGGGACAGTCCTTCGGCTCCCACAATTGACTGAAACACAGGCCAAGAAACAGAAATGAACACTCCAGCAGTATGTTCTAGAACCAGTGTGAATTGTGTACGCATCTATTGCACCCTTCTGCAGTTTTTTTGCAAAGTGCAGATTATGCTCTTTGTTGTGAAAGGCCAAAATCAGATCTCTTTTCCCAGCTGTTTACTGTTCACAACTGGAATATAACACTGAAAGCCACAGAAGCAACAATAAATTCAAATTTTCAAGGGACACAAGAAAAACTGGATTCTGCTTATTTGACATTCAGTATATCATTAGGTTGACCATTTCATTTGACAGACATTACATGATCCAGGAAAATTTAGTAACATCTCCTAGAATTAAGCAAAAGAAACCAAACCAACTTCATTTCTGCACCAGAGCAAAATGCCTTTCTCATTAATAACTCACTCTCTGAATGGAATACAATGATGAATAACAAATAATGACTTTTCAAACATTACAAAAAGTTAGAAACATCCAAAAGGAGAGAACACTCAGCTGCAAACCTTCTTGGGATGTTTTTTTAAAAGTAGGCAAATTGCTGCAACATGGAGATTCAGAATTAGATTTTATCTGTGCAGCCTACAGCCTCTATTTAATAAACATGTCAAGCAGACAGAGCGACACAGGGTCAAAGGGGAAAACTAAAGCACAAGGAATGAGCATGACAGACCCCTAACTCTAATGAAACAGCAATGCAGGCCTGAGAAAATCTCTTTCATTTCAGAGTTTTCTTCATTTTCTACCTTGTGGCCTGTGGTAAATACATATACATAAATCCCAGGCTGTGGCATAGTTTAGTCTTACTGAATTCCAAATACAGCCAGCAAAAGCAGGATCCTTGACAAAGAAACCAGGCTCAGCTGTGGATGCTTTTGATCTTGAACTTCAAGCATTCTGGTAAGTCCGTGTATTTTCAAAATTTAATGCCCAATACAGCCACCATTTACTGCTTTATGTCAGGTAAATGCCATGTTCTCAGGTCCATCCTTATTTAATTAGTGCTGTCCGTGCATGCTGTGACCCAGCACTCTGGGTTTAACCTCCCCTGATAACAACAGGTCAAAGGGCACCTGAGTTTGTGTATAAAAGTTAAACTAATTTTTCAAGGAAACTATGCTTCCTTTTTAGCCAGAATTATTATCAGCTCAGGACCCTGTGCTGTTTCTCACTACCATCTTTCAATTGTTTAGACTGTCAAATTAAATGAAATATATACCCATGAGCCATCTGTGCTAATACAAACTCGAGAATACCAGACCTCTTCTGCTAATCAGAGCCCCCTATTCCACAGCCCTACTAATTTGTGATAAAACTATCCCTTAGAGATAATGATCACACAGCACATCAAGGAGGCTTTTCCCTCTGCTGTCTGCCAGCCTGCCACGGCGCAAAGGGTCAGGGTGTCCAGCAAACTGCCTCAGGTGGATGTTATTTTTAACATTACAGAAACAAATCACACTAATGCACGGCCAGGAAGAGCTGCTGAGGCTACCCCAGGGTGCCTGTCCATCGCAAACACGATGCCCACAGCCCAGGAAACAGCTGGGTGCATTCCTCCTGAGCAGAGCCCTGTGGCCATGAACTGTGGGAAGCAATTGCCACTGCTGGTGTTCTGGCCAGCTTTCATGCAATAGTTACTGACTTGCAACATTTTAGATACAATGGACTAACACAGACCATGGGATTTGGAAGTTAATGCTGACTCTTTATTATAAATGCTGAGATATAATGGCATTGATAGAGGGATAATTACAGACAGGGCAAGCAGGAGATGGTGCTCTAAAAATGAACAGTGCTTCCTTGGGATATCAGGGAGCAGCCCTCAGCCAGTGTGATTTGCTACAGCTCCCCTGCAAACTGGACCTGTTCCTGTTCAAGCCGGACTTGTACAGGCACACACCTGTAATAAACAGCCAATCTCCAACCAAGAGGTGCTGAACGGGATGTAGGAGGGAGCTACCTTGATTTACAGAAAGAAATGGGAGTCAGGAGTGTATGCAATGAAACTGCAGTCAATATCCTGCTCCTGTCCCTCTAAAAAACCCCTGGCTGGACTGGGTGCTGCAGCTGCAGATGAATCACACAGAAGTCTCGCTGCTGTTACAGATTGTACCAAACGTACTGAAAATCCATGGCAACAAACCCCAGCTGAAGGAGCCACACTGAATTCTTCCCTTGTGAAAAGGAAAAGCTCTTGCTGAGTTTAATGCATTTCAGATGGAGAGTGTGGTACAACATACACAAATTACACATTAAATGAAAAAGAAACCTGTTCTGTTGAACAGTGTAAGACTGATGCTACTAACTGTGTTTTCAAAGCAATGCCTTCTGACAGGTGTTTTATATTAACAATACAACTTTACCAACTTACCCGAGAAATATACCAGCATTTGTGTGGCAAAGTCATTCATTTACACTTGAACTCTGTTCACAGAAAAAGGTGAGCAGTCCTTCTCAGGACTCAAAATGCAGCATTTTTAATTTTTTAAATTTATTAAAAATTATGAAAACATATTTTCCAATTTTTGGTCAACAAAATTTTACTTGCTAAAAAAATGATATCAAGCGATTATCAGTTTCAGCTGCACAATCTTAAAGGAAGTGGCCCCTGAAACCACTGGAAAATGTAATATGTGGTTATAATACAAGCAAATCCTTTCACATAAGAAAAACTGTCACTTTGTCCTTTTGACTAAGATTTTTCTTTTTACATTTTGGGGGTTTAATAAATACAAAAAGTATGTCCTGGGTTAAAATGTAAGACATGCCCAAAGTATGTATTCTATCACCATCTTCATGGGCTGTTGAAACCAGGTGGGGCAGTGTTGCCCTTATCTTCTGCTAATGGCTCATCAATGCCTTGCCACATGACCCACAGGTAACTCCCCTGGGAGCTATCTCTGTTTAATGGGCCATCAAGGACCCATCACATGGCTCATAGAATGATAACAGCCCATTGTGAGCTGCTCCGCCCAGGGGGAGGAGCCAAGCATTCCCACATGGATATAATCCGGGGTTTGGGACACCACAGGAGGCCTTTTCCCCACTGGATTCCCAGGGGACAAGAGCTACCAGACCTTCTCTACAGGATCACTGCTTTGACAAGACCATTTCATCTGGACTGCTACTACCACCCTAACAGAGTGTCAGGTAGTATTCTGACTCTGTCAGTATTTTCTACTATTAAATTTATTTTATTTTACTTTATTTTACTTCTTTTTTTCTCTTATTAAATTGTACTTCTGACTTGGAGTCTCTCACTGGTTTTGCTTTCAAACCAACACAAGTACTACACTAGAAACAAGAAAAAAAGAAATTAAAAGATAATAGATTGGATTCAGCATGTATTCAAAATTTTCACTTTCTGGTTAAATTCATCAGCTACAGCTACATGGTAGACATAACAAAAACTACAAATTTTATTCACGAAACTTAACATTTAGAATTTTTTTCAAAAACTAAGATCTAAAAGACAAAACTTAGTCCAAAGATACAATCAATAATTAACATTTCTCCACTAAGGGAAGTTTTAAAACATTTGTTACCTGGAAGGCAGGCAGGTCAAGAACAGCAAAACTATTGAAGAAACGTAAACTCTGAATGGCAACCTGGACTGTGCTGGCGGCGTAGCTGTCCTTAGGGCTGGCTGTGTTTGGATCTGAGATGGTGCCATGGAACAGGACACAGTACAGCATGTGCAGCACTCCCACCAGATCCGTGGCCTGAAGAGCTGCTGTGAGTCCTGTGGGGTCCTGGCGGGCGCTGTCAAAAATGTTCCAGGACCTGCAAAGGAAACAGAGAGTGCCTGAGAGGGAGCATCCAAGGAGCCAAATGTTAGAGAAACAGTGAACTGGGAACCAGGGAAAAACTGATGCCTAAAGCACCAGGAAACCACAGCATTTCCAGAAGACATGCAATAATTGGGGCACTGTCTTATGCTCTCTTTAATTGCAGCACAGCTGCACCGCTCAGGATCTTGCTCCGCATCCTGTGCCTGTGCTCTTGCTTACCAGCGTGAAGTCTGGGGGCACTTTGGGAGCATGTAGGGGCTCCATGCCAGCCCTGCCGTGGGTCAGCATCCTGCTCTCACCTTTGCTGCCTGCAAGAGCAGCCAGCAGCAGTGGGAGAACTCCCCAGAGCCTCTCCTGCCACAGTGATGGGCTGCAGGCACTGGAACAAACTGCCTACCTAAGTAGCGAAGTAAGTTACTGGGAACAGATGATCTTAATCAAATGGCTCTGCAGGAATTTAAGAATGAAGTGGTGGAGCAGCAGGAACACACACTGCCTTTTACTTCACTCAGATGCTGCTGTGGGAGACTGCAGCAGGGCAGCAAAGCACAGGTAAGTACAAACCAGCACAGCTCGTGCACACGAGAACTGGATTTCTTTGCCACCTTTTGGCTACGCACATAAAATAACGGACGAGTTTTTTGGTTATCTAGGAGATCAGCACAGATAGGCAAATAACTCAGGACTGTCCCTTCCATTCTCACATCCAGACCCTCAAAAACACTTAACATAATCCTCCATGATTTTTACTGCTCATGTTTTTTCACATTATTAACAACCCAGAAGATGATGCAGGACAACTACTAAGGAAGACTCAGAATATCATTATCCTGGAAGATAAATAATGTGTGGAGGGTAGACAAATACAAAGTGAAGTCCCAAAATAATTCAGCAACTTTTATATTCTCTGAATTCTAATTCAAACCTGTAACATAAATGACCTGAATTTCATTTTGGAAACACATTTGGTCAATATTGGTTATCAAAGGAAACACTAAAATAATAAAACGCAGCAAACAGTAACAATGAAAATATGCTGCATCAAGGTGTGGTTTTTATCTCATCTACTATGTTTTCATCTTAAAAAAAAAAGAAAAAAAGGATAAAAAAGGAAGGGTCAATATCAAAATAGATTAGAAAGACTGAGTGTATACATGATTCCTTTTTATAATTAAAAGAAAATATGACAGATTATATGAGAAAACATTATAAAAGGACAACTTAAATTAGGGCATTTTTTCCCCTCTATAACTACTAAAAGCAAAGGAAATGGAAGTAAAAACCAGAACCATTTTCTAAAATAATCTGTAAGTTTGAAGACCTCAGTTTAAGACAGCAAAGAGCAGACACTCAGAGGGCTCAGAATATTCCTGTTGAGCAGAACCAGTGAGTTTTCCCCTTGACTAGAACAGCTCTCAGTGAGTGCTCTTGTATCTGTACCAGGAGCACCCTGCACCACTCTGTTACAAACACTGGCTCCAGTGACATTTCCAACACAGATTCTAGGCAGGCTGACTAATTCTGCTTTTTACAATTACAGACAGATGTCTTCAACAGAGAAACTAAACCAAGAGCTCAGCAAGGACCAAGTTTTGGCAACCACCACCTTGTTCTGTCATTCCACTATTCCTAGTGAAGCAAATAAAGCAGGCAAGAAAGCATCACCTTACCCAAACCAATGTCTGTCCACGAGATCTTCTGTCTGTTAACAGCACTCCATCACTTCCTTGGCCCAAAGGGAGGGAAAGAGGCAGAGCAGGATCATGAACCTGCACTCCCCACACCCCAGAGCAGCCCTCAGCTCAGGTGAATATGACAGGACAGTATTTGGGCTGTACACAGCTTGCTCTATTGACACCCATCTGTTTCCACCACTGTCCCCTCACATCTTTTACCTTCACAAAGCAGTAGGTCATATGATGTGAGGACTGATCTCATCTGAAATGAACACTTACGATACCTTTTCTGAGCTATTTCTATTTACAGTCTGTGAATATTCAATGCTAGTGAAAAAAACTATTCAGTGCTGTACCCTCTGCTGCTACCTCCAGGATCATTTCAAGCACACCTGTGCTGCACAAAATCCACTCCAGGCAGCGTAAGTAGACAACAAGTCTCTAAGAGAAAAAACAGATCTTCAGTAAAACACAGTAAGAACAAAAGCAACATAGTTGTGTCTGTTTTCCTTAAGACCCTAAGATTTACTCCACAAAGAATAAAAAATGGAAAAAGTACTAGAGTTCTAAATGTGTTTGGGTGGGGCTATGCTGCACAACAATTTATGGTGGGGCTTTGCTTTTCCTGTCTGGAATCCATGTCCCAAATCTTCATTTTGAAGCTCTGTGGTCTCTAAGTGAGTGTGTGTGAATGGAGTCAGCAGAGACACTTCCTGAGCCGTCACCTGGCCGCGCCAGCCATGCCTTTGGCAGATCCCTGCTGCAAAGTTCCAGGTCCTGCTGGCACACCAGCCTGGCCGGAGGGAGGCACAGACCTGGATGGCTGCAGGAGGAGGGGGAGCTGGCAGCTCTGGGACCACCCTGTGCACAGCTCTGCTTTGTGTGTCTGGGCTCCCTGGTACTCCTCACTTCAAAATGCCTTCTGATGTCCAAGGATTTGTTCTGCAGGATGCAGAAGCCAAAATGTGCTCACCATCACTTAGTTACACTCGACTAACATTTATTGCCACAGGATCACATGAGAGCACAGTTCCTCCTGCCAACCAGTATTTCCTAATTTCACTCTTAGCTTTTTCAGCTGTACAGAACAGAAAAGTACACTCACAGTGAAATGATAACCCCAAATTAATTACTGCATATGATGCGTCACAGAATTTTTTCTGACTTTGTGCAATCAGAAGATTGACCAATTTTACCAAAGGTTAAAGTTAGCCTGCTTTCAACTCTCACTCCATCATTATTTTTAAACAATTCCATATGAGAAAGCTTACATTGCTGGATGAAAACCTTTTACCATTTTGTGCTGCTCTGGAGCAAAGAATGAATCAAAATATACATTAAAAAGTCAATTGTAAAATAACTCTAAATGCAAGCATTAGTTTTTTCACAGAAAAATGAAAAACTTTAAAGTTGTACTACAGAACAAAATTGTTAAAGAGAAATTAAAAACCTGTCTTCTCCATCTGATGGATTGAAGGAACAGCCAGAAAAAAATAATTTTGGATGTTGCCTGTACTACAGTTTCTGTGTACTGGCTCCTGTTAACTGTTGGTTACATCACTTTAAGCCTAAATGTTTACAATAAAAGGTAAAAGAATTTGAACTTGCTGTGGGCTTTAAAACAGAAAAAAGATCTATAGCAAATGATGGAAAATAAAGCATGAAGCTCTGCCCCTACTGCTCTGAATGATTTTTGTCAAGTTTGCTCAACACTGGGTTTCATACACTTAGCAGATTTTTAGCTCACCTCAAAGCATAAGCACAATGAAAATTCAGTGCTGTTGGGACTGACTGAAGCAAAAACCCCTAAAAACCTTCGTACATAAGATGACAATGTCACACCAGAAAATCAGACTTTACATAATTGAAGTTAAGAGATCAGATTCCTATAGCTGCAATTCCTCTTAATTCTCCTATTTAAAGAAACTTTGTCTCTGAGTATGTAACAGCTGCAAAAGTAAAATAGTCACTATGGACAAAACCCCTTCAATTAATCCCTGAAGGGGAAGCAAGACCCACTGGATTTTTGACATTGGCTGATATTGCTGGGAAAACAAACAGGCTTTCAAACTTTACCAGTCACAATAATTACGTGTTAAATATAAACACAGAAAAACAGACAAATATTTATATTATGGTCAAACAACCTGCAGGATCTTAAAAATAACAAAAAAAAAAGTTTAATGAAAGGCACACAATTTTCATTATGGGCTGCCACTGTGATTTTCAGCTTGGTCTCAGAAATCTGGTCTATTACTTACAAAAAGGATTTAAGAATTAAAAAATGTGGATATACTCATCACAGGGAAGAAAGATACTAAGCAGTGGTACTTTGTTGCTTAAAATACACCACTATTTATTAAAAACAGGAATTCAATACAGCTTGATAAGAAACAGCATACTCTGCAGAACAAGTATAAAACTACAATTCCTCCAAGCTTCAATATGAGCAAACTGTTTATATCTGAAAATACACTGTTTTAAAAACTGGCTGAGCTAACAAGCAGACAAGCCTCTCTAAGGGTATACATTATAATGTTTGTATATTTGAAATATATACTCCTGATTAAAAACATGGAGTGAAATGGAAACATGAGTGTCCAAGAGGCTTAGAATATAATCTCTTGGGTTTTTTTTTAAAATTAGGATTTAAAAAATTATCTTCAGTACTTCTTTAGAAAGAGATGTCAAAATAAAGAGGCAAAATAATAGTAAAAGAAGAACGAGGAAGTATTTAGCACCTGTCAGACAACTCCCACTGTCAAGCAGGATTGCAGTGCTGCACAGAAGTGATGAAGTGAAACCTGCCAGTAATTCCAGACATAAACTGAAGTTAGTTTAACAGCAATTGCTGGAGCTGCTGTCCCTTGGAAGTGGCGAGAAGCAAAATCAGGGTTCAGAAAGACTCGCATCTGATTCACCATGCAGCAGCCAAAACAGACATTATCTTAATTACCGTAATAAAACTGAGGCCAGCCCAGCCCACTTCCGTGGAGATCTGGGCCATGACAGGCACCATTTCCCTGGGTCAGACCCTGAATCTGCAGCTTTCTGCCACTGCAGCTCGTAAGCCACAGCTTCATCAGCTGCTGACACACATTTATGTATCCCACCACTGGTTTGAGATAACCTGTAACAGCAACAATAATTACTGCACTGCTCTGACACTGTATTTTCCTGGGGTAACCAGAAAGCTCGAAGACATTTCTTAAATCGAGAAAACAGCAAAATTCTTAAACAGCTGGTGTTCCCACAGACCTACACAATTTGAGGGACTGTTATTTGCAATATTCCCTTTGCAGTATCCTCCTTGTATCTGTGTTATTGCTCTCTACTCTACTGCTCCTGGGGAGAACATTCTGCCTCAGTGACTGACCCTTACACTGCAGTACTGCTCTTGGTTTCCTCCTGTGCTTCCCATTAACTTTGTGTTAGTGTGAATTTATTCACTCACACTCATGGACAAAAGTGAAACAAGGCATCTAGGCTAGGAGAAGACATCAGCAGAAGGCAGAAGGGAGGAACATAAGCAAAGCCTTAGCTATGCTGATAAAGGACCTGCCATGAGATTCTCACTAGGTGCTCCCTCCTGCTGTGCTCCCTCCTGCTTTTAGGGAAGGCTGAGCTGAGGCAGCAGGGCCATGCCTTTATTAATGCTCCTTGCATTCCAAGCCTGCTCCTTGTTTTCTGCTCTGTGGGTACAAGCCAAGCACATTCCAGATGTGTAGTCAGGACCTGAGGGCCCAAAATAGGCCTTGCATCTCTTACATTTACAATGATACACTCTGAGAAACAGGACTGTCATCTTCAATGTTGCTACTGGACATCTGCAATTCCACACAGATTTCAAGAGAGCTATATGGCCAAACAACCCACTGTTATTCCATATAAAGTGTTTTAATATTTTTCTTTATTTCAGGTTAATAAAAATGTCTCTGTTTTCAATTCCTGGCTACTGTTACTCCTAATGGTGAGCAAAAACCAGTAACGTATTACCAAAGCTACAATTTTCAAGCCTAAGTATTAAATGTCAGGTTCATCTGCTCAGCAGAGAGAGCTCAATATTCAGACATGCTGCATTTTCTGATTTCTCTCTACAAACAGTAAGGGACAATGCCCTGTTTTCAGCTCTCATACACCTTTTTTTTATACTCATCAGGGAGGAAGGAGCTCTCACCTCCACTGTTAGCTAGAGATGCAATACAGCATCAGAAAATTGGGACTTCCAGTTGGAGGTATCAAATCTGCCTCAATGATTCTCACTGTGTAAGAGAAGAGGACAAAAAGTATCAAAACAAGCTTGAAACAGAGTAACAAGTTATTAAGGTTTTCAACAATTGATCTTTTATATGTATTCCACAGTGTTTGGAAAATGTGCTATTCCATCCACAGCAAAATTTCAATTAAAATTATCAATCAAGCATTTATTAGGCAGTATCAAAAATGATAATTTGAAAAGTAAGATCAATATCAAAGTTAAATCTTTTTTAAAGACCTGGATCATTAATGGAAAGAAAATTCCCCTTATAATAGAGTATGTTTACAACATATGTTCAGAATAGATTCCCTTATTTCAATTAAATTTTATGATTTTAAAATTGAAAATCCTCCAATTTATGTTTCTACATTAGTAAGACTTTTCTTTACTGTATCTAACTCCATGATTTTGGACTTTTTTTTTCTACAAGTCTACCACAGTAATAGAAGAATTCTTTTTTCATTNGATTTACATATAGATAATTTGAGGCTATTCTGTAATAATTATTATTGTGACATATTGCCTGACGTAGCGGTATGTGCAGAAGGGACTACACTGAGACCTCTTCACTGCCTACGGAATTACTTCCATGAAATAACTGTCCAAATATGTCACCACGCAAATACACACTGGCTATCAATCCTGAGCTTGGTTTAGAAATATTCTGCTGAATTTGGAGCTTTATGAGATGTATTCTGAGGAAGGCAGGAAAGTCTAGATTGACAGCTCTTCCTACCTCAGAGCTCCAGAAATGGCCCAAAACACTTCGTACCCACAGGACAGTATCTTTGAATTGTTTAAAACCTGAGTTTTAAACAAGAACTTCTGGCCCTCTGGAAATAGGCAGATCACAGCTGCAGTACAGCTCTCAGCAGCCTGGTGAGATCTGAAGGCACAGGAGAAAGATCCCACAGCTCACTCACAGTATCCCTACTGAGCCCTGAGGTGGCCCTGGTACCCCACCCAATATTTACTGTACTGTGTCAGCTGCCCACTCAGTGCTCTGTGGGACATCTGCACGCAGACCAGCACTCTATGAAAGTACTCTCATGAGTTTAGCATGGAATGACAACTTTCCCTATAACAGACAACAGCCTGAAAAAGTTCTACTAAAAAAACCAGATTACATTTATATTCCCATCCCCTGATTACCACCGAGGAGCATAAAGGAGTTTCCAGCCTGGAACCATCTTATATAGGAGGGTATAGGAAAAGAACATTTCAAAATAGCTCTTGCAACAATGGCAAAAGCCTGCCATCAGTTTGGCAAAACTTTTTTTTTCACACTACAGTGTCAGAGCACTTGAAATACTTCCTGGGCTTCTCAAATCCCAGTCACAACCTCAGACCTTGGCTGATCAGAGTGGCTGGTGACTGGGATGGACAGAGGGGTGCAACAGGCAGGCTGCTTTGGTGCTCAAGAGACTGCATCAGCTGAGCTGGAGAATGAGAAAAGCTCACTGGGAAGGGTGCATTGCCACCACCACTGCTCATCAGGGATGAAAGAGGCATCTGTATTTCTCCCAGAGAGGCTGCCTTTTGTGCTGCAGATCAGGTATCACACATCATGTATTACTGTAGTGTGACACATTTAAGAATTCAATAAATTTGGGCTCTGTTTCTGTCACCTTAATCTGTGTTTGGCAGTACCTTTTTCCATTTAAATCACCTCCAACACTGAGGACTGCTGTAACACGACAGAATTACACTCTGCATTCACTGCTTAAATGAGAGTGGGCTCAGATGATGAAAGACGTGATTTAAACTGCCCTTCTAATCAGTTACATCAAAGCTTTTGATCCGAAAGACAACAGTTCTGAAATCTCCAAGTTCATTCCTCTCATTTCTTTTCATGCTCAAATGAACAGTCTAACCTGGCATACATGAACAACCAGCACCTTTGGATAAAATCCAGAGCGTTGCTATTTATTGAGGGGGTAGGATCAGACACTTCTTGGTGTAATTGTGAAGAAAAACACTCATCCCTCCCGCCCCAAATTATTCTGGTGCTACAAAGAAGAGGTGTTCTTGATGCATGTACTTGTGCAGTGCTGCACTTTTTGGGGGTGCAAAGATCTCTAATATTTTGGTGAAGTCTGTGCCTGCTACAGAAATTGTAAATATTGTATTACTCACTCTGAGCTACAACTATTATTCCACTAACAGAAGGGTGACTTTTTTATTATTTTATTCAGTGAGTATTTGACTTCTGGCAGCACTCTGATGGAATTTAAAATGTCAAGTTGGCAGCTTTCAGAAAGGGAAATTTCAGTAAGTTGGGATGGTCTCTTTGGGCTCGTATTTCTTGCAGCTCTTTCTCCATATGTCTGTGTCCTTGGCTATCAGCAACAGCTCCTACCTACAGCTTTGCTTCTTATCCTATGTTTTATTAGCTCTAGTTTTTCAACCATAGCATCATTTTACCCTTCAGGAATGCATTTTAAAAAGTAAAGTTCTGCCAGCCTTGATTTTTCCTGAAGTGTGTAACAGTAACGGTGTGGTAGGTTCTACTAAATGCAGCCCAAAGCTCTGAAATTTTGACTCTCATGTGAATGTCAGGCTGTTCTACACTGCAGAGCACAGAATTCCAGGTTTGCTGGCAGGCACATACCTCATGCACGCTTCCCACAGCCTTGGTTAGGTTACTACAACAAGCATTCTGCACTAGAAAATTCCCTGACAAATCCAGTAACAGCTTTCTTTATGGAAAATAGAATTCCCTTACTGACAGTGATATTTTAAAGAACAAGAGCTGAATTAGGCTGCTCTAGAGACAAATCAATTAAGAGTTGATTTTAGCTGGTAATAAAATACCTTCTGAAGTCCTCAAGACTGGGCACTTAAAATTATCAGTGATAAAAGCCTGTGTGGAATGATGAGTAAAGGAGGCAAAGTTTGTAATTCTGATAAATGACTTACATGAACCAAGCAGTGCAGGTAACTCATTACAGTTTGCTGGTGAGAGGGTGAGTAGAGGAGATCTCCAGCTTTGCCTCTGTCCCCGTGTGTCCCACAGTGGGCCAGCTCTGCTGGAGCCACTGCCTGACCAACATGTTTTGAGTGACAGAGCCAGTACACCCACCTTCCATTGACAGCGAAACACAGCTGGCAAATGCCATGCAACACTGCCGTGGCACTCTGCAGAAAACTTGCTGTTTTGGGGTTCTCATCAACAGGACCTTGCACAGACAGGAAACAGCAACACAGCTTGTCCACCAATCCTATGTTCACCACGTAACTACAAACAGAGGAAATAGTGTATTACAAAATATAGTTCCACAACAGTTAGCAAAACTGTTGCAAAAGAAGTAATTTTGCTTCTCTGCTATCAAACCACTCAGAAAAGAACTGTTTTATTGAAAGGGTTCAATAAAACAATTCCAATTACAATAACTTCAGATCTGGCTCTCTGTGACTATCAGTAGTTTTTGTTACGAGATCTGCCAGTTGCAGGATAATTTGTATTATACTGTACGAGAAAGATGAGTGTAAACGTTTATTTTAGCATACTGCTAGAAGGACAATGGAATTTTGCCATAGTTAGATGATTTATAATAATCTTGATGGCTCTGCAACAGCACAATTTCTTTTTAGCATGAAGAGGTAAACTCTGTAGAACACACTAATTCAAGCAGACAATGATGTTACCCAGATAATGTTTTACAGGAATACATACATCATAGCAACCACTGCCCAATTGTTGGGCTTTGTTCCCCTCTTATAAATACGTATGCAATCTCTCAGGGACCACTAGAATATTAACAACCTTCTACCATTAGTACAGAAGGATCAGGATCAAAAAACCTCTTCAGGACTCAAATTCAATATATAAAAAACCACGTGGTGATTTTTTTTAAAAACTAAAAACTCCTTTCTTTTTTGTTAAGGTTGACCAGATCATCATTGCTGACCCTCAGATCACAACTGCTGAAGTTCCTTCTTTGAATTTCTAATAGCTTGGAAACACATAAAAAAAAATCTGCTCTGCACCCTTGTACCAAGATCTCTCTGTCCACAGCAGGTTCTCTCTTACTTTGATTATTATCAACTCCACTTAAACTGTGCGCAGATATATTTTTTCCATGTCACTTTGCTGATATCACCTCACTTCACCTACCTTCCTTTTCTCCCACAACCACCCAGCTTCTCAGACTTCAGCCCATCTCAATCACCATATTCTGCTGACTTAGGTGAGATCAGCTCTCTTTGTGGACACCAAGGACCCACTGTAAACACCTCCCTTTCTTTCCCCTCTAATATTCTTTGTATTTTCCTCTACTGTTACGAAGTGGGAGAAACCCCTTGTCAAAATCAGAAGAACTGCTGTTTTATCCTGTGCCTCCACCTCACTCAAAAGACATGGGGAAGCAATTGCCTTCAGTCACCAACAAATAATTCACTGTTCCTATCCTGACTGTCTCTTGTTCCTGATATCACGGTCCCACAGCTGCTCCTCAAGTCCACTTGGCAGAGATGGCTCTTGGAACAGAGGCTCCTCGAGAAGGGAACACCATTGACTTTAAGTTCACACCATGACTAGGCCACCCTAACTAGGGAACATCATTAAGTAATACTGATTCTAGTAAAAAAAGACTACTGATTATATAATGCTTCTTACAAAAGCTCACAAAAATATAACTGTTTATTAAAAATAAGTATTCCCTCACAGCATGTCCTACAGTCTGATTTTGTAAGAAGTTTTGACATTAGGGAAGAAAACCTCAACATTTTCAGACACTGTTGTTGCTCAAAGATTTCTCCTCAGGGTTAGAAGCAAGACCCTCTGCCAATGTCCACCCTACTGACACAAAGCTTTTGGAAGAAGTGAAGGAAATAAGAATAAAATTATGTTGGAGATAAAGCAAGAAGTCGAACTGCAGCATGGAAGATGTTTAAAGCTGCTGAAGTACAGCAGCTAAAAACACTTCAAGAACGCACAAAGCCTATTAATTGCACACTCATTGTGCAGGTAAATTTGCCTGTTCTATTTAGCAACATGAAAGGTTACTAGCATTAAGTTTCTTGCAGATTTTGTTCTAAGCAATCCACCTGATCACACAGATGATAAGTTCTTCTGCATTAGTGGAATAATTCCAGGAACATAGCTGGGTGATAGATACATCACAGTCACAAAAGAAATGCTGAGTGCTGGAAACAGCTCTGAGAAATAGGAGAGGAAGAACTAAATAAAATAGAGCTAATACTGATAGATGGTGGCCCCAAAAAGCCACAACCCTACATATCAACATTCTCTTCCCAAACAGCATCCCTACAGCTTGACACCTGCAAACTGTGTCCACTGCCCCCTCCTTCCCACCCACAGCTGGGCACAAAGCAGCTGCTCTTCTGGCAGAGAAGAAATGGATGAGAGCTTTCAGTCTGCTGGGACTACTCTTCACTGGCATCTGGAGACAACAGCAACATGCATGGAGCACTTCCTTCCTTCAGGAATTGAGCACACAGACAAGTGGAATGTCAAAGCTCTCTAATCTACTGCCTACATCTCTTTTTACCCACAGGAGCACAGCTGAAAAAACCTGGCTACCCTTTTGATATTCAGACAGCACATAGATAATTGGTGTTTATGCATCAGGTCTAAGAGTCCCACATAGAAAAAAATAATTTCAGTGTTCCTATTTTTTCCCCCATCTTCCCTAAAACTCTCACTTAATCAACTGCCCATGACACATGATACAATGACCTGGAGGTGAAAGATTCTCATTAATGATAGAATTTGTCTGTTTTTGACTGGTTTAAAATGCCCTCTCTCTTTTTATCCTAATTGCACCATTACCTTGTCATCATGCCTTTCATTCCCCACCTATAACCAGATCCCCTAAAGTGCCTCAGGTGAGGGACCTGCTTGGATTCTCATGTCTCTCCTTATCTTGAGGGTCTGCCTGTGCTGAGCCAGTCAGTGTCAGATGTCTGTTCAGCACAGACCTCCCACCCTCCCATTCATAAAGGGGCAGAATACAACATCCTGAAATTTCACACTCTATCGAAACCTGTTTGGGGAGAAGGAAAGTTACATGAGAACATGAAAGTTTTAGAGGTCACTGGTATCTATGACAACTACTTGTTTTGCTTTCCTCTTCCAGATGTCTTCTTTGTCTCCATCAGCATCATACCAGACTTTGAAATGTCTGAAGGCTCACTGCGACAGGTTTTCAGTAGCATATAAAGAATTTCATTTCTTCAGAGGGCTGAAGACACACTGGTAACTATTTATATGATAATTTATTGATAACTATTTATACAGTTTACCTGTGTAATTATTTACTTTTAGCAAGACTAATATAATGCTGGATATATTAGTTTTATATATTTAAAACATGTATTAATTTTGTATGTACTAATATATTTAGGTTCATCTATTAAAATGCAGCTACATGGTAAGATCAGATTCTAGGAATGACTGGGTAATGTTTCCAATAGGAAATGTATATTTTATGACAAGCTTATATGAATGCATGTATGACATGAGAGACCACAGGCAATGGGCACACACAACTGGCATAGAGAACTGAGAGAAAAATATATGGAAGCTGGCTCCTAGGTAATCAGGAGAGAAAATTAATGGAAAGGACACAAAAAAACAAGTCCAAAAATAAAAGAATCTTGGGTTTCTGTATTTCTTTGTCTGGAGTTTTTTGAACAACATTTTTGATTGAGAATATAGTATTTCAATAGTCTTCTTGACTACCCACACAAACTACTCTCACTGCATAAAGGTTAGAGCAGATTTTTCCTCTCTTAAATCAGTGAGATTTGCTTGCTCTCTCCTAAAGAATACTTAGAAAAGTTTAATTATCTTTTTTTAAACCTGATTAAGTCTTGGACTCTGCTGCTGAAGGCTTCCATTTGTGAGGATTTACTCTTCACTTCCTGTAATATCTTCAGTGCAGTCGTGTGGTTGTTTCCATCTGGGAAGCTGGAGATGAGACATCTGAAAATCACAGCAGTTACCCTCAGAAGTCCTGTTGTTAAACCTTCAAATACCTGCTTATTTACACTTCTGCCTGCAGTAGCATTATGGTCGTCTGGAACACTACCCTAAGTAAAAGGGAAAAAAACCACAAACAACCAGAATTCAGTAAAACTAACCAAAGTTTGTAAAGAAACATTTACAAATTTGCATAGGCCTACACCAAAAGTAATAATAAAGTAACGTTTTAGTAGTGCTGATGGACACTAAACCATTTCAGGTACAAGGCAAGGTAAAGCACATAATCCAAGCTGGACCAGAATAAATCAAGCCAAAAGAATGCAGTGTCTGAGAACCAGGGAAGCCTGATAGCAGCAGAGTATGTCATCAGTATGATTGTGTTCTTATGCATAAAACATCACCAGTGACCACTGCACTTGTCCATTAGAGGTCACCCACTTGTCAATCATGTCAGAAGCACAACACCCAGTTCTCTCTGAGCAGACCTCAGAGGAATCTTATTTTTCTAAGTCATTTAACTAGAGCCCACTCCTACAAAGGTGAAGTTGAGCTGTACATCATGTAGCTCTGAAGACAAATCTAGATGCAGGATACAGATCTGGAAGAAAATCCTCATGCAGAGTATTATTTTTTAAAAAATCATTTAATTTTTCCATTTCTGCAGTCCAAGGTAATTTATCCAGCTGAAATCCTGCCCTATTACAATCACACAGTAAGTGGAGTGTGTGTGAAGTCCTGCAGTGCTCGAGGCAGACACTGACAGCAGTCAGGGTTCGGAGCACCTGAACATCCCCATGGCTGATGCTGCTGGGCCAAGCCCCACATCCCCCTGTGGAGCCTCTGCTCTGCCATGGCCTGAAGGTTGACATGGGCATCAGGGATCAATACTGGCTGAAAATGCCATTTTTCTTCCAGGTTAAAATCATTCACACTCAGTATATGCCAGCGAGGCTGGAGAAAAGCATTCCTCCTGTACAGGTATCAGGAGGGATTTGGTAACACTTGGTGACAAAGAACAACATGCACATTTCTTTATTATTCATTAGCTCTGAGCCTTGTGCTGGTACTTAAAACTCATTGTAATGGTCTGTTTCTGGTGCTGAGCCAAGAGAGCAAGTGAGAAGTCTTTACTGCTTATTCAAGTTCAATAGGAAAAACAATACTACGTTGCTCCAGTAACATTTGTTGACTAAAATAATTCATGCCTAATGATACCAATTGCTCACTGAAACAGATGGATTGAGCTTTGCAATATGTAAATCAACTTAAATATGGCGACTTTGTGCTTGGAACGTTAAGTTTTAAAAATTGCTAGCAAATGCTACTTACTGGTTTTTTCACCTTAGATAAAAAATTTTAAGTGCTATTTCTTAAAAGATTAAATAATATCTTGCAGCAGAGCCTTTGGTTTGCTGTAATGAACAGCACTATGAGTGGATAATGTCTGTTTTTGTCTTCCAGTTCAATGGAAGTTTCAATATATATTCTAAGTATATAGTCCTTAGCTGTAAAGTTCATGCTTTAAAATAAACTGCTCTTCCTAATTTAAAAAATAAATAGATCTGACAGTTACTAGAGTCATTTATTGCAGAGTTTATTTTTCATGTTCAATTTTTTGGGAAATTGTGTGCATGTGTTTATCAATATGAAGTGAGGACAAATGTGTTTTTCTACACAGTGTTAGGTCAAACAAGAGACAGAAGGAAATACTGCTTGACAGAAAATGGGTAAATTTGAACTTAATTCCTTGAAGAATTTCCTTTTATACTAACTCAAATGAGTGACAACAGATCAGCTCCTTTACTGAAGAAGTGATTAATGGGAGACTGTGAAAGTGTGTTGAGATTTATGTTCAAAATTAATTGGTGTGCTTGCAGAAGCAAAATTAATTGGGGTGCTTGCTTGTTGATTATTATATCAAGCAAGGGGGTAGGAAATCTTAAGATTTAATAGTTTAATTATGAAAGCTTTCAAGCACTGGTTTCTTTATGTTAATTACACAAGGAGTTAATGATATTCAGAGAAACTGTGTTGAACACGGGCTTTGGATGGGTAAATGTAACAACATTCCACATTCCTGAGGTTTAACAGTTTATAGGAACAAATCTACAGGTGTGATTACACATTTAAACTGATTTGTTGCGTAATTGGTATAACACATTTTAAAATCACAATGGAAAATCAGAAAATATGTAACTACTGTCCAAGTATCCGACAAATCCAGTATCTCAATGCTATTTTAGCTTTTCTGATGGCTGACTTAGCTGGGCCTGATCAAGACTCCTACTTTCTTTAAGTCGGTTTTTGAATTGGAACACTAGTGACCTGGTTCTCAGCTCTGGTACAGTCTCCATACAAGTGATAAGCTATTTCTTAGAGAATTCCCCCTGTGCAGGGGTTCCCATGCTTGTGCAGAGCTGCCATAAGCTCTTCAGCTCTGCCCAGCATCTTGGGCTTAATCCTGTAAGATGCTGCACAATATGGCCCCAATCCAGTAAAGCACTTAGGCAAACATTTAATACAGCTGAAAATGCTCCTCTGTTCTGACTCCTGTCACCAAAATACCTCTGCAGATCAGAGCACGTTCTCCTCCTGTGCTAACAAAAACCACCAAACAATTCCCAGTTAGCAACACAGAGGTCCAGCACTGACCATTCATTCATATTTTTATTTAATAAAAGACATAGTCCTTCACAGCCATGAAGAATTTTAAATGTAGAGCTGGTAAACCCAAACAGAAAGACTTCAGACCTTTAGAAGAACACAATTTCTCTTCATTTGGTCAATTATTTCATACCATTCTCCCATTACCAATAATGATTTTGTGCTTTTTGCATGTTTAGTCATTGAGCTTGCCTCAAAAACACTCTGAAAAATACATCTCCAAAGTCTCAGCAGGATGTTAGACTTCCCAGGTAGTAGCTAGTGAACCAAAGAATGGAAATGGCTCAGGAAGTGCATGGGCTCGAGACGGTGCAGGTGAAAGTTTCAGTTTTAAATTCCCTACCCCTAAACACTTCAGCATCTCATTCCCTCTTCTACTCCAGCCTTGATTTCAGGATTTACTACTCTCCACATGGGCTTGTTATTAGAAACTGAGGGAACTGTCAGTGCCACACAGCTGAACCCTGTGGAGACAGATGGAACTTGAAACTGGACTAGAAGAGCCCAGCAGCACAGATGTGCCTCGGATTTCACAGTTCTTGCTATCATCAGTGCTAACATGGAGCTGCCTTATTTGATGAAGCACAGAAGATTAAAAAACTGACCACAAATGGTGAAGAAACTGCTATAGGACGTATACTGTCACTCTAAAGAACCCAAATTAAATGGCAGCACATTCCAGGTAAGAAGTGGAGGAGAAAAATTGTTTTCCTGTGGCTAGATAGCCAGATTAACTTAAACCCAGTAAAATCTCATAGGCCACTTACCTAAAATATTGTCCAAATTTAAGCACCGTATTTTGGAGAAGAAAAAAGTAACCAACAACTGGGTTTTGATCCCTACATTTGTTTGAAGGCTACTTCACCTAATGTTCATTGCACATTCAGTAATGAGGTCTTACTCAGAACTTTCAGATACTATGCACTGAAAAATTGCCTTAAAAATAATCACAGTGATCTGTCATGATATCACACAGACAGGTATGGTTTAGGTGTTTGGCTTCTCAGATATCTTTGGGGAAAGGACACGACAGCTGTCACTCAACTGGAAATAAACCCCCAAAATATGAAATGGTTATATGCTTATAGCTCCATTAATTACTTGGTTTTGTTGGTATGAAACCTTCCAAAATGGACAACTAGAAAAGCTGCAATCATTCTGCAACTATTTTCTGGCTACAGTAGACAAAGAAGAGCAGGGACAGCAGTAAATAAATGAAGCTCCAACTCTAGCACAAGAGTGCAGGTGGGAAGGTTTGATCCATTAATCATGGAAATCAGGAAACACCCCTGCTGCCCTCAACAGACAGTGATTTAGGCATTACCTGATCTAAGGAGGCTGAGGAAGGTAACAGGGTCATTCAGGCTACAGAAGGTTTCCTACCAGTGCCTTTAAGCAGGAGGTAAAGAAAGGTCTAAACAGTACACTTCAAACTATTAACCTGGACAGGCTGCATGTCACACACATAAAAAAAACCCAAACCAAAACTAAATCCACATGAAATTGGTTGGAAATAGGGTTCATACTGGATGTATTTGAGATTACATTGAAATGCTTCTCAAAACAGTACTGTTTCTGTGTTCACCAAATATTGGTGTTCTTGTTTAATAATTTGTTAAAACCTTGCAAATATATATTCTCATTTATTACTCCTGGTATTACTCTGGGCTTTATTTTCCAACAGTTAAGTGGAAATACACATGACATGGGCAAGGGCTCCATCACACAGCTCATCCAACCAGGAAAAGTGGAGGCAGTTAAAAGTCTCTGGGGGTATATTTTACTATTTTGGTATTCAGAGCTGCTCTCAGTTTGTACATTTCTTTTTTTGTAAAAAAAAAAAAGAAAAATTCAAACTTGATCTGATTTATTATATTTTCAAGAGAGAAAATCTGCGTTAGAAAAGCAGCTCTGTTTTTGGGTTTTGTACTCAAATATGCACTTCATGGAACTATGAAGATACCCCAGTTTAAGGGCCAATTCTGCATGAAGAGAACATAAGAGACTTTCTGTATAGAAAAGAAAAGTCCACTGTGGATCATGGGAAACATTAGGCTTTAATTACACTTTTGCTGCAGTTCAAGGGTAGTATTTGGCAAGAGACTGAAAGGAGCTCTAAGTGCAGTAAATTTTCCTTCTGTAGTATCTCTAAGCTCTAGGTGGCCAGCTCTGCCCAAGAAATCCCTGTGTGCCCCTTCAGGAAATGAATGTCGCTGTGCAGCACTGGCCTGCAAGCAGGGCAGGGCTCTGGCAGCAGAGTGAGCCTTGTCACGGGGAGGTGCTGCAGGATTTCCCCGGGTAATTCCCCCAGCAGGCCCAGCACTGCCCCGCGCACCTTTCACTGAGCGCTGAAACCTGATACCTGCAATCCTCTTGGAGAGATCTGCAACAATGAGCCTGCAGCTGCTCCCAGCGCACTCACAGGTTGCATTTGAGTTTTCTTTGTGTCAAAGAACTCGGGCTATCTTTTGAAAGTGTTCATCAACAGTCCTATGGGTTGTTGATTCTAACAGCCTCGCTTAAATTATTAAAAGTATGTACATAACTTTTCAATTAACAAACTGCTTGGCTCATGAAAATACATACGCACAATTTATAAGTAGAAAACCAGGACTAAATATCTTATGATGAGCAGGTCACTATGAATTAAAAATGAGTTTTCAAATAAAATATTTAATAACATTTCAAATTAAATGAAACACTGGAAAATTAAAACTTCCATTGCTAAAGAGTCCTATTTAAGCACTTCAGCAAATCAGACTCTGGCAATGTATTGACCTGACTTAGACTCCTGACACTGAAACAAGTAAGAATCAAACACAGAGACAACTCATTATAGTCTATACTTTAAATATTCCTATAGGTGAATTAAAGAAAACAACCTCAGAAAACGCTAAAGACAGAACAACATCCACTCACTGAGTTCCTGGTACACATGCTTTGGCAGAAGTTATGAGTAGAAGCAAATACATCAATTTCTGTATAGTAGCTACAGCCACCAAATACAAACAACAAATGAATTCTATTCTTTCAAGCCTTTATTCTTATTTACCTCTTGGCATTCTGGTACTCTAAATACTTTACAAGTTGTGAAGCATGAAAACATTTCTAAATTTAAAAAGCTGCTTTACTTACCATAAACTGGTTTATCAACAGGTCCATCAGAAAAGTGATCTTATTACTAAAGAGAACATAGGTGCAGTTTTCTATGCAGTTGCTGCAGGTGAGGCTGTAAACGTTTACTGTACTACACAGTGACCTAAAAAATCAGAAGGGAAGAAAAATTAGAATTTTAATTTCTTCAGTAAATTAAAAGCAAATAAATGGCAGCACATCAAAAAGCAACTCTGCAGGAATTCACATTCATTTTCTTCAACTTCGGATTCCAAACAGAACTAATACCTTAAATGAAATTAATTAAATAACTTCAAAAAAGTAAAGCCACACTCTATGGTACTGGACTCTGCTGTATTCAAATCTCTGAGCAAAACTGATACAGAATATCAGGCAATTTCCTCACTTGAGTAGGTAATATTTCTTTGTGTGTGGCTTACAGCTCTAGCACACAGGGAACTCTTTCCTGGCAGGACCTTCAAGCCCTGTGGGAAGTATTTGACAGGAGTTGCCAGCAGTGCCTGTGCTCAGCACAAGGACCAGGGATCACCAAGGAACCAAAGCCCAGCAGGTGAAAGGCCTGTCCCAGAGGCTGTGGTGCCACATTGTCACCCACTGCTCACAGAGCCTGCAGTGCTGATGTGCAGCTCCAGCAGCACCAGGGGAGTCCCCTCTGTGCCTGGGGGAGAGGGGACAGCTTTGCAATAGGAACAACACAAAACACAAGCACTTGCACAACTGCTCTCTGCACCACAGGCAGTGATTTCCATCTGTGCCAGTTAAAGCGTTCTTCTCAAAACAGGCCTTGCAGTGAAGCTGGGACCAGTCCTAGAGAATATTCTCACAAAGATTAATCTTACCAAAGAGAACTCTATTTCAGAATAAAAAGTTTGTTTCTTGAGCTTTGCTTACTACAAAAGCCATCATTGTTACTTCACACACAGACACACAACTCAAATGCATCATAAATACATCCAGTAATAAATACAGATGGTTAGACATTCAAGTTGTTTCCCTAAAGTAAACCAAAATAAAAAGAACTTTTACTTTGTTGAGTTTTTCTCAAGATGTGAAAAAATGTGACTAAGTTCAAATAAACTCCAAAGAAGAAAATAAATCATGAGCACTGTTGAAAGGTCATACAAAAGTGGGACTGCAACAAACACCAAGTCATTGCACCGAAATCATCAAAGCTGGTATTTAACAGAATACCAACAGAACAAGCTGCAGACTAATTCAACATACGTCTGGAGCTGAGTTTTACACTTTATCTTTCTCCTGTAATGCTTTTTGAAATACCAAAATTATTTACACAATAAGGACTGTGGCTTTACTGATGCTGGGCTCATTGCTGAGGCATCTGGTCACTCAGGCTGGCTCTCCAGAGCTGAAATGGAAGTCTCTCACATACATACATTGTATTTCTTGAGCAAAGGAAAGCTGGAAATGCTCAGAGGCCAGAAAAAGTGGAGTAAAACTTTTCATTTGTATGGCTGGATAGTCTTCTCTTCAGCTGGAGAATTTAGAAAAGAAGTGAATGAACATTTACACTTCTCCTTTCCTGGATATCACATTACCAGTTACATTAATTTAACTGTACTGGTAATTAATTTTACTCTACTGCCTAATTAAATCAATTTCAATCTGCAGCTTACATGATGTGAAAACAATATTAAATGATTACGTATTGACCAAAGGTTAATTTTCATCTATTTCACTTAATTTTTACCATACAAGGATAACACCTAGAGATAACTGAAGCAGCATGCTTCACATGTACTTTTACAAATCTACCTTGCAACACAATTCTCTCTTCCTTTCCTGACTATATAAGGGGATTTAGTTCCCTTCTCTCAGTAATGCTGAAAAATATTATCATTAGGCACCTCCTTCTACCTTTCATGAAGATTATTCCCTTGTGTAGGTATGTTTAGAGGGGGAGAGAGAAGAAACCATATTGGCAGTCTCTATATTCTGTTGAGAAGATGCTTTAAATTAGCTTCTGTCATTTTATCAGCTATTCTAAAATAAAGATTAATTCTATTTAAATATAAACATTATAATTCACCCAAAGTGTCGAATATGAACTTGTCGGTTAATTCTGACACCATTTCAGAGTTTTGAGGTGATTTAGTTAATTCACTGCAATAAATGCTTTTTGATATATGGGATTTCTAATTCCTAAGAGGATCATTTATTTTACACTTCAAAACACAAAAACTTCCCACTTTATATAAAGACAAAATTCTACTGTAAGAATGCCTCATGCTTTTGTATTTCCCAAGTGAACCACACGTCACAAAGAATACTGGCATTTCCAGAGACTCTGATAATGCATTTGAAAAGGTGCTGGAAGCAAATGGATGTCAAATTAATTTTTCACAACAATAAAGAGGGTTGATTTAATTGATACCATAAGCTTGCTAACAGCAGCTCGTCTGAACACGTTCTGATCAGGCACACGCTCAGCTCTGCCTCGGCTCCACGGTCTCTCTGGAGCTCAGCACCAGCAGTGTCAGAACAGAAGTGTCCCCAGGTGGTTGGCAGTGTTAAATGGCAGATTAGAGACAGCACAACTAATTTCTTTACTTTAATCTTATTAAGAGAACAACAGCTGTCAACTGTCATCATTTCTGCACAAGGCCGCCGAGACGAGCAGAGGGCTGCAAACAGCAGAGACACAACTTTATTTAACAACACTTTAAAAACTCTCTGGGACCAAAACCCCACTGTATTTCCCACCATCTTCTATCCTTTTGGAAGAAAATAACTGCTCTGAACTGCAAAGGTGTTATCTCCAGAGATCCCACAGCCAGCTGAAGGCCTGAAGCAGGTGGTTATTGATTAGGGCTGTTGCTGTAAACTTTGTATCACACCCACAAATCAGCTTTCCAGCTCTGGCCCCAGCACGTTCACTGCACCCACCACCAGGCTGCCCTCGGACACAAGGCTTTCCTCCAGAGTAAATCCAATTATAAAAACCTCCTTACGGTACACAAGCTTGGAGCCAAAAAAGAAATCTGTCTTTATATTAGACAAAAATATGCACCTGTATGTTACGTTTATTTTACATGAGTATGAAGGAGGAGAGGAGGATTCATTTCAATCAAGCTAGATCTCAACAGTTTATATGTCTGCACATTTTTTTTAATGTTAGCTCATCTTCATTTCCTCAATTTGCATGATATAAACAAGTTGACACACTTTAACTTTTATTAAAAATACTGAGGCATTAACAGTATGCAACCATGCAGAACTAATCCATGATAGTGCACCAGGATACAGAGGCAAGAACTCAACTTTTGCTTTACAAAAAACCAGGGCATCATCAACATACAACAATTCACCTGTTTCAAGTGTAAAGCTTTTCCCTGTTCGGACAACGTCTGATGTTACAAATGAACACACTTGGATTATCAATGAATAACCCTAAAAGCTCAATTCAGCAGTGCAGTAATACAAAACTAAACATTATCAAATTTAGGATGTGTTAATTCAGTAGAAAATGGCTCATTTTTAACCAGTTTGAATATTATGCAGCACTCTGATGGGGAAAGGGATCAGTACTGGCAATTACCTGCTGAGCTGCAAAGGAATGGGAGGTGAAATACTACTGAAAAATGGTGCACCGAATGGCTGTAGAGTGGAATGGGTAAGGAACCATCAGGGTAAGAATAAGGGTTGAAACAACAATAAAACTGCATGAACAACAACACTGCAGCTTAAGAAGTGTAGGTTTCTAAACCCCAGCAAAAATTACAGAGAGCAAGCTATAAAACCAGCTCTTAGTTCAAAATTGTTCTTAATGAAAAATGTCCTTTGTATCAATACTATCCAAAATATTATGGGGGCACTAATTTCTTCCTTTTATGTATGTAATTATGGTTTGAGCTTCTTTATCCTGATAATATTTGCTTTAAATAAATGGTGCAAGAAACTGTATGAAAATAGAAGATACATTAAACTTGACTTCAATCCCATCTTAACTTGTAGCTAAAGTCCAGCTTTGCTCCTTACAAAACTACTGCAAATTTCCCTTTTAAAATACTCGTCACTCAAGGAAGCCAAAGCATTTCCCAAATATTAATTAAACAAACCCTACAAGCCTCATTTGTTGGCAGGTTTGTTACCAACATGTCATGGTAAATGAGCTGCACATTGCAAGGCAACCCAGGGGATGAGACTCATCTCCTGCTCGGCATTGGTTTGTTTTGCTGTGCAGCTCCCATTTGCTTTTCTGTGGAAGTGTAAGAAGAATATCATAGGGCTCTGAAACCTTCACAAATTCTGTTGACTGTGTCCTGCTTTGTGGAGAAGTGGACAAATCCTGGAAAACTACAAAATGTTGCTTTGAGAAATAATACAGCTGGACGTTCATTCTTATGTTAGCACCAAAAATAAAATTTACTATAACCCACTGTTTTCTCTTTCCCCCTTTTCCAGTGATGTATTTGAAGGGAAGAAAAATTGCCCCAACACCAAATGTATCATCTGTCTCACAAATGTCACATCTTCCTCTGAGCATTTCCCATCCTGCTGCTCTGACTACAAAACAACAGGCATATTGTTAAATCTGCTGATAATAAAGCTTTATCTTGTAGACATGGGATTAAAGTTCTGAGCTGCACCACACAGCCAGGATTTTGGGGAAACAGAGATGTAGATAATAGCCCATGTAATCTCCTCACCTACTTGTAAATAGCTTATCCTCATCAGAAAGCAACAGACAAATTCCCAATTTGAGTACAAATGCTCAAACATTCCAAGAACCCACAAACAATCTGAAGTACAGTAGTGTCCTTTAGCAGAGCATATTTGGCTGGGGGAAGACTGGAGGGCAATTCATAAAAGGTCTTCATTCAACTTCTTTCCACAGGGTTTTGCTTTATCTTTAAACAGAGAAAACTGCTGCTTCACTAGATTCAAAGTTCAAGAAATCAGGATGTAAATGACATTTGAACAAAAGAAAGAAAAGTAACTTCAAACTTATTTCAACATTAAATGAGAAATATGATCTGAATTTTCTTCCTCGTTTAAAGAATTAAACATATTCTGTGATTGTCCTTGGTTTTGAACCTCCCTCAAACACTCTGCGAAAAATTTCTTAAATCCCTTCAGTGAGACTATACCAATACCCATGAATATGGTTTGTGCTCGGTTCAAACTGACCAAAGAAAGTCCCACCCTCTGGAACTATTGCCTACTCTCAACAGTTGAGGTGCAGATTCTGCACAGAACATTCTTTGCCACCAAAAGGCCACAGAAATACCAAGAGAGGAGGCTCTGCATCCCATGCAGCAACACCAAGCTCTTTGGGCCACTTCCAGCAGACTCCAGATTCTCTAAGTCAGACCCAAGCAGCCAGACTCTCACAGACCAACCCTGCAAGTGCAGTTTGCTTTAGAGAGCAGGATCCTGTGTCAAATTGCGTGCAAGCTGATGGATAACTTCCCAACTTCCATACTTCCAGGTGCCTACAAACTGGAGACTGCACTTTGCTGTGAAGTTGAATGAAATGCTGTATTTCAGGAGTGGAGCGAAGTTCTTCAGAAGATGTTTTTAACATACAATACTGTCAGAACAGTTTATATTAATCTCCTTTCTGCCCCCATATTTCTTTTGGAACTACAGCTAGCAGAAAACTTGTGTTAATAAAACAACGTTTAGAGAATTTTTCAAAGATGCAAAAACTCTTTTTATAGTTCAGTCATAAACAGGCTCAGGAATCTGATTGATCACTGGTCTGAAAGGGGTGTGAGACAGACAGTGACAGTCAGAGAGAGGAAAACCTCTGGTCAACTCTTTGGATGTGATTTCTGTTACAAAATCTGGCTGACAGAGGGTTTTACTCATCAGCACACAAACTCCCTCAAGACCTAATACATCCTCAAACTGCCTCACAAGCTTCAAACCTGATATTTTCAATAACGTAAATACAACGTTCTCAAACTTTCTCAACAAAGGTTACCAAAGCAAGACTATTCTTAAAAGGAAAGAACAAAAATTAAAGATGTACAGAAGGTGCACACTCTAAGAATTTAAAGTTCAATTTAAACTAGGCTTTATGTGGGCACACAGTGCAATCCTGTCCCTTGTGAAGTTTATCCCACATTGATGAGATAGCTCAAAATTAGAGACTCTACAATGAAGAAGCCGCAAGGCTGTCCCTGAGCTGCTCCCCATAGGCTCAACTCAGGATTGCTCACCAGTGGAGCTGGTTGGACCTACAGCAGATGCATTTGGCATTACTGCAAAGGCAGAAATTTTATTTATTCTCTTAAAAGTGCAAAGTCAAGATATTTAAAAATTCTTTTTCCTTAGTGCTCTTTCCTAGCACTTCACATTTATGTCCCATAACATATTATCAGCCAGTTTTAATCCAAACTGTCACACTGTAGTGCCTAAATTACTATTATACCAATATTACAAAATATCAACAAACAAACAATGATGATGGTACACACCAAGATATCTTGGGTTTGTACTAAAGCCATGCCTAGCTGTGCTCTGGAAGCACCTATGTGTTCCTGACTGGATAAAACCTACAGTTAGAGAGAGCACGCTTCTGAGTTACCAGTTTTTGCAGGAAATTCTGCATAAGTCACCACCTTTGTTTTAGGGATTAGACATTTAAACCCTTCCATTCTGTAAAGAGGAATTTCTCTAATCCACAAGAATTTTGATTTACCTCTTTGTAGGAGCCCTTTCAGTTAGCAGTATCTTACAACTATTTCATTTTAAAAGCAGACAGATTCCAGTGAAATACAACCCTTTAAAAAATTCTCCTGCTTCCCACTAGAGATCTCTGCAGACTAACTTCAAAAGATATGTAACTCCTCCTCTGTTAAACACAGTTTTGTCTTTCCGTCTTTCCTCTTTTTATACAATTAGCTGCTGCTCAGATATATCATAGCTCAAAATAAAACCACCACATCAGGAAACCAGAGGGTGAGTAGAAACATCTTTCACCTTGCATGGCACAGAGAATAGCAGTTTTTTGCTCTGAAGCCCAACACAGGACTAGGAGAAGAAGCAGCAGCAGTGAAGCAGCAGCATGAAGTGAATATTCCAGTGACTGAGTACAGGTGAAGGACCCATCATACTCACTTAAAGGGAATCCGAGCAGCTGTGTTCAGGTTGGTAGGAGAAGTCACCATGTGAAGAACATTTTCGAGTGCAGTCAGCCCTCCTGCAGCCCGGAATGCAATTTTATCTGCTGTGTTCTGAAGAAACACAAACACAGAAGAGAACCAGCAGAAATTAAAGAAATGTCTACATAAAATGTCTACCCTACATGAAGGGTACCTCTGACAACTGTGGATTCTGTCAATGTAGAAAGTCCTTAAAACATCTATTGATCATGTTGGACACTTTTGAAAAAGATCCTTCCACTGCTCGTGCACAAGAAAGAGGCTTTCTAGAGCAGGAGTTGAAAGTCTCAGGAGTTATTTTTTTCAATTATCATATATACATATCCAGTACTACACCAGTAATGCACTTAAATACCATATTTTCTGTAAGGACATACAATTATAGGGATTTTGATAAAGTTCATCTTTACCTGTTGCTATTATCTTTGTAGCTATAGTGCTTTGTATGATTTTAAAAATACAGACAATCTCGAGATAGGTAATTTCTCCTATTTACAAACTTCTCCAACAGGAGACAACCTGCAGGCTTGGTTTATAAATATGCCTAAAATAGCTTAGGTAGGTCCCTTTATCCTAGGTGTCTGCATGGAACTTGCATACAGCAAGCAGAATTTTACACTTAAATACTATCCTGTCATTATTCCCACAGTTTTCAAATAACTGGGGTCTTGCTGCAGCAGATTGAGTATTTTAGAACTTACGCTCTTTTCCTTTCCCGCAAAATTGGTTTAATCTCCTCTTTTTACAACAAAGCAAGAAAGATCTTCTTATGCTCTACTTCTAAGCTGCTAATTTTGTGTAGTTTTATTGGCAGTTTGTATTCGGTCATCTTGATTTTGTCAATTATGACGGTATTCTAGCTAATAAGAAATAATTTCTTCTTTTTTTCCCCCAGTGTTGTAAGGACTTCACATACAGGGGAAAAAATGGGAAGTCCTCTATAAACACAATTATTATTAGTCTGTAAAGAATGTATTCTACTGTAGCAGACTGCATAACAGAAAAAAGTCCTAATGACTCCAACAATAAAATATTTACTTCAACAACTACAAAAATAATTAAGCAGCTGTAATATGATTTAGTTGTCTGTGAGATCAGACATTATACATAGAAGTACATATCTTACTTCTTATTTAAATCATGCAACTCTCTCTCCATTAAGTTTCAGTCAAGCAAATTGTTGTATTTAATTTACAAGCTACAGAAAAACTATTCACAGAAGTCAGATATTCAAAAAGGAAGCATTTCCCACAATTAATATGAACTGCATTTAAAATTTTTGGACAACCAAAAGATTTATCTTCCAAGGACTAACCAACCTCAGTGTGGAAATCTGTGTGCCAACTCACCAAGCAACTAAGAAAATCAGCCAGTGATTTCCTACAGGCTAGTTGATAAGTATAATTTCTAGCAGTTCATTTTAGCCCAGTGAGCCCAGTAAGTGTGCCTTAACTACAGAGTTATTTCTGAGTTTCACTCATATTTTCTTCCTCAGCTTCCTTTTCCTCCCATCTAAAAAAATCTCAAAACACTGCTTCCTTAAGCTCCCTTGGCTCCCAATAACACTTTCCACCAAACCCTGCTAGAGCCATAAAGAAAAGACCCAAACAGCAAAGAAACAGTCCTGCCATAAATCATCATTATTGACTTCATTTGAGCACCTTGGCTCACAGCCACAGTTTCCAAACCTCCTGCCCTGCTTCCCCTGTGCTGCAGCACCCCCAGCCAGAGCCCAGGGCCTTTCTAACCCTTCCCTGCTCTCTTCAGCTGAAAAGCTCCCAAGTGTAAAAAGGGATGCTGTTACTTGCAGAGTGCCTTTCCCTGGGAACGGGCACAGCCTGGCAGTGCACAGCAGCAGCACACAGGGAGCTCAGAGCGGGGCTGTGCAGCACTGAGGGCTGCGATACTGCTGATTTATCTGTCACTGCTCCCCAGCTCCCAAGGTGCCCAGCACTTGCAACTTCTCACTTTCCCTATTTCTCATGGGAGATTATGCCACAACCTATTAGCTCTTGTGGCAAGAAGTCTTTCCTGTCATTTAGACCAAATATGCCCTTTCTCTATTTCATCCCATTACTCTGACTTATATCCGATTTATTGCATTCATTTTGTTTGCCCCCTCAGCAATTGCTCCATTCTTGAACTCGTACACTGCCTCCTTTTCCTGCTTGGCCTCTTTCTCCACTCTATGTTCTCTTTAATGCTAAACTCCACCTTTTAGATTTTTTCATGTGGATTTTTCTTATCTGTGATTTTTTTCCTCTTTTCTCCAAAAATACCTGGTAATGTAAGTCCAGAAAGGAATTTCCCCTCTCTCAAATCAGTCACTAGAGCCACACTGAAAGAAGCAATGTCTCCCTGTTCTGAGGGGTGGTTTTCATGTAACTATTTTAAAAATATGTACATTTTTAAAGCTTTAATTAATAAGTTTAATTTCCTATGTGCTCTCCTCCCATTTCAATCTGGAGCATCACTTGTTTTATAAACAGACTTTTTTTCAGAGAACCTGGTTCACTTTTGTCTAATACTTTACTAAAATACAGCTCTACTTGTCAAAATATAAATTTGCATTCTAGAAACTTCTGTTACTCCTACAGTTTTCTACCAAGCAGAAGTGACTCCGTAATTTCTTCTGATTTTATAAGATTTAGCTGTATGTCCTACCACTCCTCTTCCTAGATTACTCATAAAAATTCATTTTGATGCTTACAAACAAAAATAAATCCCTAATAATGTGCATGGAAGAGAGGGAAAGCTCCCATAAAAGGAAGATACAACCAGCAGCGAAGCTGGGGAAGATCAACGAGCACAGAATTTGTTACCTGTGCTCACAGAGGTCTGTAAAACTGCCACGTAGGGACACAGGGCTTTCAGCACATTTAATATATGTCTCTCCATTGACTCTTTGAAGATTGAGAACTCTCAGGGCTTCAAATCCATTTCTTAGAACACAATGGTGATGCTGAAGTAGCTGCTGGTATCTGGCTTGTGTGAATGACCCGGGTCCCCTCCCCAGTGTCCAGCTCCCAGGAATCCCAGGATTGTGCACAGCTCCTGGAGCTCAGCCATGGGAGCTGAAAGGAAAACGTGCCCTGTCCACAAAGGAGCAGAAGAGTCACTTGAATACTGCAGTGCTGACGTTTGCAGGGTGAGCATGATGATACCGGAGGAAACACTGGAAAAAGAAATTGTCCCTCAGCCACCGATGCCAAGACCTCGTACTGGTGAGCTGTTATAAAGAAATCTCCCCAGTGTTGAAACATATTGTCATTCTATCTCCGAAGAAGCCAAATCACACCAAATTATTTTAAAATAAGTCTGAATTAATTCCTATTTGAGGCAACTTTCAAATTTTAGGAATTTTTATATTCATCTAAAGAAATCTTTCTTGGATCATAAAACTAGGTGAGTGAGACATCTTATCCAATTTGTCCTTCTCTCAAAAATGAACTAATATCCTTGAAAATATGATGTCCTGTAGTGCTAAAGCTTTATATTAGCTGATACACATTTTAACAGGAATTCAAAAGAAGTAGGTTGAAGCATCTCAGTTACGCAGAGCCCCTGTTCACATACTTATTTAAATTGATCCCTGTCTGAATCTGTGTCAGAATCAAAGACTCTCTCAGGTAACTACAACTTTTACTCTGGTGGCACCCAAAGCTCTGAGCAGATTAGGCATCATGTGAGTATGAAAAATGACAGATCCTACAGGGAAAAAATATTAAATCCCTATTTGAAAAGAGCATGAACCAACATTGCATGTTTTTGCTGCTTGATGGGAGCCTCCAGACCTCTAACTTGACCTTCCAAATTAATTAGCTCTCCTGTTTATGAAACCTGTTTCAGAATTTCATTGTAGGAACTGTTCTTTGAGTAGCTGCACATTTAGTTGGGAGGGTTATTCTGCAATCAATACCATGGGATTCATGTCCTTTGAACAACAGAAAATTTATAAACATGTTTTTATACATTGTTTTTAAACAGTGTGTAAAAATTCAATTTGCTAATATGTATTTTCAGAAATTCACAACTATGCAAATAACATTTTTAAACAATTTGATTTTTAAACACAAGAGGATTTCTATGCTCTGAAGTTCCCTGGTGACAAAGGAGAGCAGAAACAAATGAACAAGTAAGCAAAAATTATTATTACTGTCACCTCTACATTTTTTAACAGAGTTGAGGAGGCACAAAATCCTTGAGGATGCTACCTAGATGTGTCTTAAACATCAGAAAAACAAAACCAGAGATGCAGTTCCTCAGAACAGCAGATGCAACATTCAACCCAAGCCATGAAAAGAGTCTTGTTTTCCTTATCCCTCCCAAGAACATCGTTGGGAGCTACAGTGCTCCTGTTTGCACAGGAGGAAAGCCAACCCTGCTGATGTGACAGGAAGCATGTATTTAATCTCTGGACCATTGTAAACTTGTCATTTGAAGCACACAGCCTCTAATTTAGGCAGAACACTGTATGAATCAAGTAACTTAGTGGGAAATGTGTGTACACTAATGCACGTAGCACAGTAAACAGTGATAAATGAGATAAACCATGAAACCGTTTTATGGATTAATTATGCATTAAACATATTTAAAAACTTAAAATTAATCCTTAAAAAAAGGACAAACAATCAAGACAGCTCCCTGTACAGTGGGCAAGCATGGCTGACTTATTTACCTACCTGTTACAACACCTTAATGGATTTGAATTTCCCTTCTCTCTTAGGGCTTGAGTGACAACTGACTAATAGGATTACAGGCTCTGTTCCAATAATACAGCTCAGCTACATGCCAGCAAAAAATGACAGCCTAAACCTGAATTACATGGCCTGGGAATCCATCCAATTATTAACTAAAGTAACTGTTATTACCTAACCTAATCAAAGGAGAAGCAGCTGTTAATCTTTGGTGGCCTGCAGTGTAGCAGCGGTCAGACTGGATGGACTGTCTTTGTACTTGACTCCTCTACAGACAATAATTATGTCCTTTGTGATCAAGAAGGAAGGGCTTCCTAACCTTTCAGACAGAGGCAGCAGATGGGGAACAACTGTTTGTGTGTTCATTAACAAGATAGGGTAGATTTTATCAGGGTTTGGCATCTGTGGCACCCTTGGAAGCACCACTTACCCGAGGACACAAGTATGTTTGGCAAATTCGAAAATGAGCAGACTAAATAGAAAGTTCAATATAATGTTTTCATCTCATTATCTGGCATTTGGTACAGAAAAATACACACAGCTCAAAAAGAGTGATTTATACAGGTGTCCCATCCTAGTCAATGTGTCCAACAAAGAAACACATGAAAAGGCAACTGGCCTGTGCTGGTACTTGGCTGGCTTTTGGTGCACTCGTTAAAGCAGTCTCATAATGTGAACTGTGTGCTTCAGAAATAAAACCAAACTGGGAAAAAAATGCTGCTGAATTTATACAAGTCAGTGGGTAACACAGAGTAACACAGAGGGAAATAAAGCCAGCACTGCTTTGCAACAGCTTTTGGGTTGTGTGCTCAATATTCCAGGAGAGAAGCGAGTCCAAAGCCTGTCCTGCACTGCTGGACCCCTCTCTTGCACAGGGCACTGGCAAACTGCAGCACCTGCAGAGCAGAAGAGGTCAGGGGAATGTGTCTCACCAGGGGGCACGACAGAAGTGTCACTGAGGTTATGCTGGGGAAAGTAAAAATATGCTGGGTGACAGTGTGGAAGGAGGTGAATGGGAAGATGTCTGATAATGCTCAGGAACAGCTCATATTTGGAAGCTGCAACTGAATGAATCTCGGTGAGAATGCGTTTTTTTAATGCCAAGAGTAATTAAAGATGAGCATAATATACGTAGCATATATAGTTGACTCTCAATCATTAAAAGTTTTTAAATCAAACCTGATTATCTCCTAGAAAAATATGATCCTAGTTAAATCATAATTTATTAATTTGGTGCATGAGATATTGGGAGAAGTCCAATGTCCTGGACCAAAGTACTCACTTCCATGCATTTCTCCTGTTAAAGTATTATTATTAGTTAATAAGTAGAGCAGAATCAGAAATAATGCTGATCTTTAACAGCTGAAATTATTTAATGCCAGCTTTGCTGTCTCTGCTCTATGTGACTTTAGCCCTTTTTGACTATTTGAAATATTTTTGAACTACTTGAAATACTCTGGTGTAGACCCTCCCTCAAAGACAAACCTCCAAAATAAATATTTTCATGTAGACTAAAAAAGAAATTTAGAAAAAATATTTTTCCTTCATTAACCTAAAGGTTTTCTGCTGGTCCTGCAGAATGTCCAAATCAGAAACTGATCTGGAAAGCCCGTTTGAACAGACCTCAGGAACTAAAGTATTTCAGAAGAAATTATTTCTGAATGAAACCCAAATACTTCAAAACATGCTGACTTCTATTTCTGAAAGAACACGCTTGTGCAACTCTATTCTAAACTGTTCATTGATGGAAGAAATAATAACTAATTAGTAAAATATAGTTGAAATCCATCTTAAGAATTTTTTTCTTTCCTTTTATCTAGTGTTTGAAGATTCTATCTAAAATGCCAGGGGCTAAGAAATGCAGTTCAAAGCTTGCTTAGAAAAACAAACCAGACAATTGAATATCGGGCTGGCTTCTCCTTTTTTTATGTTTCCTCTCCCTTTAAAAAAATACACAAGTATATCTACATGCACACACAAACCCATGGACACATTTGTGACTGTAGAAAATCCACATTCTTTGAGTAGTTCTCCAGACTTTATACAGTGAAAATCCCTGGAGAGTACACCAAAGTAATATTTTCTATTAAGACAGACAATTTTGCTCCCTGAAACATTTCTCTTTTGTGTTAATGTTATAATAATCCCTCACTCCATGTGAAAACCTCAAACTGGTTTTCAAACATGAGTGAATTCACCCATAAATAAATGAAATTTCAACCACTGAGTATCAGTGGAAAGCTAGTTTAGGACTAAAACATGAGCCAGAACTGGCTAAGTGTTCTTTGAATTGGAGGGAGGTGTTCATTCACATCAAGGAATGCCTCTCATATATTTGTATCCATTTCTTCCTCCTGCACTGCTTTTTGGGTTAAAGCTTCAGCAGGGAGGTCTCGAGAAAGACTCCATCCCACCTTGTCCTGCTCAGCAAGTGCAGATTCTGAAGCCTGAAAGGTGATTTTGAAGCCTTAGAGGAAAGGCAGCTGCCCTGTCTGTGTTTCCTCAGGTAGGAGTGGAGGTTCTCTGGCAGCTGCTGCAAAAGGGGCCTGAGGGAGGTGTTTCACTCCCTGCACGAGCTCAGCACCTGTTCGCGCCCATGGAAAGGTGCCTGTGGCTCCTGAGCCATCTGGGTAACATTGGCTCTTCACCTCCACAGCTCAGGTAGGCCAACTGCAACTTCACAGCCTGGATTTAGCATAGAGGAAGATAAATATCTAAGAACAAAAGGGCTAAAAAAGCAAGCACTTGATACAGCATTCAAATGCAATATAAAAATGGGGCTCACCTTACTTTTAACTGTATCAAAAATAAAAGACGAAGAGGCCTTTCTGACTATCCTCTCTGAAAGTCTACTATTGACAAGCAACCTAAAATCCATTCAGGCCTAGGGACAATACCAATACTAAAAAATTGATTCTTAGGCCTGTCCTGAAAATACTAAATGTCCTGTGCACATAAACCTAATTTCTGTCTATGCCATCATATACTTAATTCATTTTTCTGCTTGCAAACATCTGCCCACATTGTCAGCTCAAACCAAATTCAATAGGACTCCTTACTGACTTACTGTATGATCTAACTGAACAGGATGAGCTTTATTTACACAATCTCCTTCCGAGTTCTGCAGTGGCTTTTCAGTTCAGCAGTGAAGTCCCAGAGAAGCAGCCTGTTGCACTTCTGATGACAAGGACAGGACCCTCACAATCCTAATTGTGAAGCCCCAAGAGTCAGTAAAAGCCACTGAGGAAAGACAGGTAAAGGTAAACCAGTGAATTTCATGTTCTCTGTTCAGCTGCTTTTAGCCATGCCAAGCAGCATTACAGGAAACAGACAATATTGCTTGGGAAAGTAAGAATTATCCTCAGCTATCCTGAGAGACAACACTGAGCATTGTAGCACTGGTGCTTATTAAAAATAAATGTTTGGTCTATTTATAAACAACAGGGCATCTAGTAAGTGCATCAATTAAAGGAGGAAAGCAACAATAGAGCTTTAATAAGAGGAACAACTGCTCCTGCACCCCCATAGATGGCTCCATTAGCTAAGGCGAATTTGACTTTTTCTAATTAATCACACAAATAAAAGTTCCCAAACAGGTAAATAGAAAGCAAAATTATGTGACCTTGTCCTATCCTCTCTCAACATTTACTGAATTGCCCAGTGAGTAGGAAAGTCAGGTCTCTCTGAACACTGAATCTGACAGTTATTACATTACAGGATGTAGGTTGGAGGCAGAGACCCGACTGGAGTCACCGATGATCACAGGACAAACAGCAGGGTTTATTTCTTTATATACAGCCTCCCCTTTTACAGGAGGTTCAAAACTCCCAGCCTTGGACAACTGATTGCTCGGGGTCTCAGCATGGCCCAGCTCCCTAGACAGTGATATGTCTGCATTCAGGATTGAAAGGGATTGCCTGGGGTCCCTGCTGGAGTTCAAATCCACCCCATCATTGGATACCCAGGGACTTGTTCTAGAATAAACTAGGCTTAGCAGAGTTGGATTTCTGTTATGGCCAGATTTGTCTGTCCAGCCAGCTATGCTGTGACAACAGATCACTACTGAGAGCTGTAAGCCACTAGAAAGCAGCTGATTTCTGCTGAACCCAGACTGTGAAAACCAGTGCAGTCCAGCCAAAAATTACATGGGAGAGGACATATGGAGAGGGAGCAGTGGCCGTTTAAAGACCTGTCATGAAGTCAAGGGCACTTGTACTCTAAACACAGCTTTCACCCTGATTGCCTTGGGTGCTCTCTTGTAACCAACCTCTCAGACTCGTCAATGAGCCCATCTACAGAACAGCAACAAAGAACTGTGGGGCATAGGAACAGGGTGGGTTTGTGAGGGACTGCAAACATCAGAACAGACCATGAAGACTTCTGGGTGACATATTTTCAAGTCAGAAGTGATAGTCTCATACCACTGTTGAACTCAAAAATACTTTGAAGAAAATATGTGTATATATGTACACACACACACCATCAGACCAAATTAAGCAAAAACTTATTTAGAAACTATACTAATAATTACTTTATTGTGATTTCTAAACTGGCCTCTGCTACTGGCAGAAATGTGCCTGGGTACGGAGTTCTTCTCACTGAGAAATCAGTGCCTGGGCTTTAACAACACTAAAACATATCTGGTCTTGTAGTGAAGGAACTTTGCATACCCTGCAATATATAAATATCCATTATATCCATTCTGATATGATGTATTAGTTCTAAACTGACTTAGAAACCTGATCTGACAGCAAAAGCCATAATTAGTACAACACTGGAAGCTGACAGCATTTAATTACATCCCGCAGCAGTTCTCAACTACACCCACAGAGCACAGAAATTAACCTCCCAATAATCTTGGAATAAGAACACTACAGAGCTTATCTGTGAACTCAACTTGCCTTTTAATACCATTTCCAGCAGGCAAGTTAAAAAATATTCTGTGACTGACCTCTAGCAACAAGTTCCTATTTATATGTTCATCTTGGGGAAAAGGTTAATCCACAGATTACAGAAACTCTGGGCAAAGGAATTATTGATGAGCTAAAACTGCCCTGCCCAACCTGCAGCACACAACACACACCTGACCTGTTGACTTCTTCCAGGCAGTGACAGGAAAAGGCTGTCTGGGGGGGGAAATGCTGTCCAAAGAGCTCCTGTTGTGTTTGCCCACAGCCTCTGTGCTGGGACTATCAAGTCTGCTGCTGCAGTTGATAGAGAAGGGGATGCTTCTACTCCAACAGCAGCTTGGACCATCTACAGATCAACTGGTAGTTACAGGACAATGCTGATAGTCCAGGCTTTGAACACTGCTGAACCTTCTTCAAGCTGTGTTTGAGCAGCACTGTGCATCACTGGCACTCAGTGCTGATCATCTAGATATTCTCTAATTCTCACTGTTACAGGCTTCAAAGAAGTGAATTAATTTTGAGGAGGGTTACTTACATCTCATCTTTTCCAACAATTATATCTGCTTTATCCTTTCTGCAGCTCATGCTCTGATTCAGGTTCTGTACTTAACACTTGCAACAAAGGATGCATAAATACAGAATTCCATATAATACTTTCTATGTTGGCAAAATTAATAGATTTTCAGTGGCAATATACAAAGTTCCAAGGGCCTGAATTCTAATTTTAGCTGGTAAAACTGTTTAAACTTATTAGTTTTTTACTTTTTAAAAAAATATATTTTTAACTTTTAAAACTTATTTTTATGTTTCGTAGTTCACTACCTTTAGTAAAGTTTTGATTTTGAATTTTAAATTGTTTTTAAATGGTTATAAGTCAGCTTTACATTTGATTAATTACTTCCCCTCATGTGGCATCTCTGTAGCTTTGGAACCGGCTTCTGCAGGAGTATCCCAAGTTGAAAAATTAATGGATGGATTAAAATATTAATCCACTATCTGCATAAAAATACATCATATGTTTAGCTAAAACGAACCTTAATGTTTTAACTTCCCATTGTAACAAATAAGAATAGCAATTACTTTTACAGAGAACAAAACCCATAAAGATGAAAGCCCAGTTAGGGTGGCATGTGGGGGTTTATTTTGTTTTTTAAAACTTTAGCTAGGAAATGCCCACTGCCTGATATAAAAGAAGGCTCTTTGGTGTAAACCAGTGCACCGTGCATGAAAATCTTCACCTGGCCAAGAGCCAAAAGACATGAGAGAAAGGCAGAGGTTGCCCTGTGACAGCACCAAGGGCTCTGCAGGGACCCACTTAGGTGTTGCAGGGGGAGGTGAAAAGGAGCAGGCTCAGGGCCTCTCCAGCTGCTTTCACCTGATGCCTTAAGTTTCCGCTTTCATGTTTTTCAGATTCTGTGCTGCCTAGAGATGTAGTTCTGAGCCTCATATTAAGTGTTAGTAAGGTTAGTAAGCTCTCTTCACAGAGTAGGTAGACAAAACAAATCCCTTTTCTGCAGAACACCAAGGACAGTGAGTAGAGGATTCAGGCCTAAATGCATAAACAACAGTGGACTGAAGAAGGGAAACAAGAAAGGATGGGACTTCACAACCCAAAGCTGTAATTGGACACTTAAACCCCAATATGCAAATGGACCAAAACTTTTAAAAGCGTGAGACCTCCTGACCGGTTGCCCATTTTTGTGACCATTCTGAGTCCACCTTGGGTGCAGGCCTGGCCAGGCTCTTGTCCTGCCCAAGGTATATCCTTTAAAGGCCCTTCAATAAATATCTACTTTACTCTCTAGCTCTGTCCAGTCTCAGTTCCAGGTCAGCCTTCCCAAGGCAACACACCCCCAGCTATGGACGTGCCTTCAGCTGTGGCACAGCTGAGCCCTGCTGCCATGGCAGTGCTGCAGCCCAGCTGCAGGGCTGTTCCAGCACTGCAGACGGACAGATGGACACCCTGACATGCTCACAGACCTCTGCAACACAGGGACAGCACCAATAGCCCTGGCTCATCAGCATGCCTCTTGGACTTTGGGCTCGTAACTGTTTCCTTTTGAAACTAGTACTGTGATAGTTCTATTTTTTCTGCAGAATTCTCTGTGTGATTGCACGTTTTTGTCAGGATACACAGGGATTATCCAGGTAAGTCCCCTGTGCACCCACACCAGGAGACAGCTGCTGTAAGCAGCTTAGCAGGAGAAAGAGCTGTGTGACTTCCAAGCACAATGGTGTCTGAACCTGTTGGCAGAGAGAAAATCTACTTCTAAATAGATTTATGACTTGTAAGGATTCAAAGGACTGCTGCTGTTTCTGCCAGTGATGTCCTCTACTGGAGAGCCAGCAGATGCTGGGTAAACAGGGAAATGAATGGGCTGATCCAGAACCACCCTGCCAGGAACACCTCCCACTTGCAAACCTGCCAAACACAGTCTGCAACCCTGACCAAGCCTTTCATTGCTAGAATAATGCTTCAAGGTAAACTTTGAAAAGCTTCAGTCAGCATAGGAAATGAATTCGCTGCAAGGCTACAGAGAATAATGCATGTTAATTATATACGGATACTGTGCCTTGTGTACATGCATGGAGATACGTAAGATCACAAAACACAAACAACATGGGTCAAGCCACTGGTTCATGATTTAGGTAATCTTCACTCTTTTTCATATATAATGCTTTTTTTTGACTTATATAAGATGGTGACAGGCTGGCAATTCTCTCTTTAAAGGCCATACCACTCTGCTACACCAGGAACACACAGCTCCTTGGGTGCAAATATCTGCAGCACCAAAATTAAAGTTCAAGAGTTTGGGAATCACAATTCTTAAATATACTTTAAGCAACAATACAGAGTCTTTATAACAGAGTATTTGCTTCTAAAATCTATTCTGTCTGTATATATATGTCATATATATTTATATACACATACTCATACATATACACACACAGGGTAATTTTAAATCTCTGTAGAGGTATTTGAAGAAGCTTAACACATGTTCCATTTAACACTGCTTTTATTCCATACAGTTCTCCAACAGTTTTTTTAATTTTATTGTTTCTGATGATGAAGAGTTTGTATTATTGGGAGGATTGTCCCTCTTCACCCTGGCCATGGTCACCATCCCCAATGGGCCCAACAGTTTAGAGAATAAAACATAAATACAGGGTCAGAGTGTGTTGTTAGAGCCAGCCATTTCTGACAGTCTTTACAATGGGATAAACACTGTCTGTCTACAGTCCTCATGTATTTGAAAGCTACGACAAACATTTTACTGAAATGTAAATAACTGACATCACCACTGCTCAAACAGGAGGCTGAAAAATCTCTTTAAAAAACCCAAACCCAAAAACATTGCCTGACACAAAACAAACCATTAATGGTAACTGAGAGAGCATGTTTTAGAGATCATGAGCATTGAGACCCGTTTTTTAGAAAAAGGATTAAACCACTGCAGTCAACTACTAGCTCATATTCACAAATTTTTCAGTTACAAAAGGATATCCTTCTCTAAGGAAGTGTATTTTCCCCCTGAAATCTGTTTCCAGTAAGAATGTTACTCTGAATTAGTAACGTAAATAGCCATACTTAAACTTAGCCTATTGAAAGGCAGCTGCTTCTAGATTTGCATGAAGAGAGCTGGTAAGTAACTGTAAGCACTGTGGCCCAATTTATTAATAGCCTCCTGTTTTATTTTGGTACCATTTTAATTCCACATTTTAACGATTTATTTTGCACTCACTATTATTTACTGAGCTTTTAACAGCACCTAGAGGAAGCCTGAAGGAGATCAGGGACACAGCCATCCTCAAACCCATCCAAAATCATAGTAAGTTTTCTGAACAGAAGCAGTGAAATCTTGTTTGTAGGACTTTGTGAGTACACGGGAGCCTCAGCTGTACTGTTTGTGCTGGGCCAGGGATCAAACCTGTATCCTGCTGCTGCAGCCCTCTCCTCAGGAGCACAGCTGTAACAGCTTCAGTCAAACCATTCGGTTAAAGGAACCACACCACTCGTGTTGTGGTAGAGATCTTTTTCAAACTAGTGATCAGTAAGAAGCATCATATAAAAGCAATTCCAGTTAAGCAGATTAATTGTTGCCCTTGAATTCCAAAAATCATGAGGTTCACTCAGAATCCTAGTGAATCTTTGTGCCATATTCCCACTCAGGTGGACAAGAGACACATAAAGGGCTTGTCTAAATGTCATGTCTAAGTGTTGAACAAATTTAACTGCAGTGTTTCAGCTGCAGCTGAGCCAGGTGAAAAGGCCACTGCCCTCAGCTGCTGTCACAATGGCAACACCCTGCACGTCCCTCAGAGTAAGTGTCTGCAAACCCTGCCCAGCACAGACCTATCCAAAACCACACAGGACACCCCTAACATTTAAAATAGGACTTTTAAAACCTGAAGGCAAACCCAGCCCTCTCTAAACAAATTTTAGGCAGAACTTTAGGGAAGAGATATTCTGTCAGCAAGTATAAGGATGACCATCTGAGAGGCAGTAACCCAGGTCAGGGTCACAACCTTAAAAATGCGTTACTTCTAAGGCTGATCAGTCAGCTTAGGGCCTAACGTCTATGCAGTAGACATTTTTTAATCAGTAGATTTTGTTAATCAGCAAGTTTTTAATCAGTAAATCTCACCTCTTTACATAACAGGGAAACAGATGATATAAGCATAAACAAGTTAAAACTGCAGCTGCAGTCACACTCACAGGATACACAGCTCTCATTATCCCGGTTCCTAAGAGTTCCCTATTACAGGACATTTCAGTGGGAGTGCTCAGGAGCAGTTACTTTGGGATTCCTTGCACACCTGAAACACAAGGTTGCCCTCGGTGATGGATGTGTAAAATGAGTCCATCAAGGCACGAACATGCCTAAAATCAAAAGAATCGTGGCAGGACAAGTGCTCTAGCCCTGCCACCTCAAACATCAGCTCTGCCTTCTGTAAGAGTAATAAAGGCCCATTCATAGGAGATCTTAAACTGAGGGTTATCAGATCTTTCTAACAGCTTGAAGAGTCCCATATGACATCTGCCAAGCCCAGGCCAGTGCCTTCTGGTAACATTTGCATACATTCTGCTGTTGTGACTCTGTGTGTGTTTGTTTTCTTAAAGTATTTTTCAACAAAGTAGAGGTGGAAGTGAATCCAGCTTTCTTCCAGGATTTCTGCCAGAAAGGGTGAGACACACAAACCCAAGGACTGCCTTCCAATAAGCCAGAGCACACCCAAAGCAGCAGCAGCAGTCCCTGATGGACACACCTGGGGGAGAGCACGCCAGGCATACACAACACTGGGCTTTGTGCTCCTTGCCTCCTACTGACACATGGCCTGAGAGGCACAAGCCTATTTAAAACTAGAACCTCATGGTGGTTTATAACTTTAGAGTACCTCTTAAGCATATTTAATTTAAAGACATGTGAGCCACATGCTTCATGCAGCTAAAGGCCATGCTCCAAGTCAGATCCTCAAAACCTGCACTTCAGTTTGCTTATTTGCAAATCCTTTCCCGGCATTGGACATGAAGTTCCTACTTTTTGTAGAGTTTCATCCAGCTAAGCCAATGTGGGTATATCAAGAAGTGTCTGGAGATCTAACAACCACTTGAAGCAAAACAAAGCACAACTCTTTCATTTGTTAGCGTTCAAAATATGCTGTGTTGTACAGGGATCCAGCAGCAGTGAACGAGGAGCAAGTAAGGTGCTGCAATAAAGCCAGGACTTCAAAATACACAGGCATCTTTGCCTGAGAGTGAGTTGTCAAATCTGAGTATCTAGAGGATATATAAACCTTTCAGCTTGCATTAAACAAGCACTTCTTGCTGTATTTAGTGGAATCACTTGGCCCCAGGTGCGGAATGTACTGCATCAGAGCAGGAAGGCAGAAACAAAAGTGAGAGTGGCCACAAATAACCACACAGTCATGCAGCACCCTAGAATGTTCTCACACTATGAAAGTGGTTCAGAAGTGAGAAAAAGCCTTCTTCAGTACAGTGGAACACATCAGATGAAGGCCAAATCCAAACAGAAATTGTTAGTGTGATCTGATTGTACCTGGAGGCAAATCCCATTGAGACAGGGGTGCAAATCTTTTGTGTGTGGCTTTTGTTTGTGATTCAAGTTTGCATAAATATTACACCCCACCCTTTCAGGCTGTTTTAGCACAGTCATGGAATTTCTAATGAGCTGAATAACCGTTCCTTCTGTTGAAAAATTTAATGGTATATATTTTTCCTATTTACTGTTACCAACACCAGCTAAGCAATTTATTGCATGATCTGTAAAACCAATCTATTTTTTCCCTGATGAGCCTGAATACATAAATTTTTCAGGCAGTGTAAACTATTAACAAAAGAAAAATTCAGTGTTTCACAGCATGAATGAAAAGAGGGTCTTGGCTCAATTATATTTTGTAATAGTTTTGCAGGACTTCTTGTGAGTAAGAAGAATTTCTAGTTAAGTGGCAAGGATCTGTTGTAGTGAACCCTGTCCTCCCTCAGGGCAATTCTTTATTCAAGCCAGGCCATTAGCAAGGGTAAATCAATGTTATCAGCTCACACACACTGACAGCTTGTGTGGTTTGCACTCCCCCCACATTAGGTTATATTTTTATGCTCTCCAGGGAAATTCAATTAACAGTGTCAGTCTCCTCCTCTCAGTCCATGACTGACACCATCAGGGCTCTTTTCAGTGCCCACTGACACGTAAGATGTGTCTGCTGATTTCTGACTCCCAGGTTAACAAGAGAATTCCCATCCCCTCCTGCAAATGACCATGTATGATCTGTGCTATAAACACAGCAACAGCTACTGAAATCAATCCTTCTTGACCTTATTGATCAGGACACTCAGACAGAAAAATACTTCTCCAGTAATACAGTAATGTTTTTGGGGTAAAACCCCCAAATCAACAACAAAATAACCCATGTTTGCTAATACTATCAAATTTAGTTTTTAATTCCCTGCTGCAGACTCAACAACTAGCAAAACCATGTCAACAATTAATGAGTAACACTTAGCTGCAATTCACATCTCATTTTAAAAAAATCTCAGCAGATGACTACTAGTAAAAGGCTGGATACAACTCCACATTCCAAAGAGTTTCCAAGGATTATTTAGATAACTTTCAAATAGATTCTTCTTTTCATAGTAGTCATGCAACAACATGATTTCAGTATTTTGAAATGAATAAAAAATGAAATTTTCAATAATTAATGGAAACACTGCAGAATTTGAAAATGGCACAACTCTTTCAAATACACTCTTTAAGCTTGATGAGCAGCTCCAAGGAACCACCAGAACACACAAGGAGCCCGTGCATCCCAGGCAGCCTCCAGTATTTAAAAGCATGTGCCATTAACCACTGTGTCCTCCACACTGACTAAGCTGTGAAAAGCATCAAGCAGAGCTCTCATTTCCACAAACATCAACTCTGAACCACAATGATGCAACCCCCTCCTCAGATTGCATTAATTTGGTTTCTTCCAGAACTAATTTTCATTATGTTTTGATTACAGATAAGAGAAGTATTTTCTAGTGGTTGAAGAGAGAACAGAACATAAAGTTCCCGCTGAAAATTCAAATATTGTGGTCCTAATGGAGAAGAAAACCACATTATAAGTCACAAAGCACTGTGGTAGCAGACTGACCACGATGCAAATGCAGTGCTATCAATAAAAAAAAATCCAACATTTACCATCAAGCAAAACATGCTCTACAATCATATCACTTTGAAAATGTTAAAAACCTAGAAATATCCCACATACATGCACCTCATATCTTCCTCCTCCAGCAAAGACCCACTGACTTTGTGGAACTCTGGAAAAACTCAACAGATTGGTGCTCTAGCAAACCTGGATCCAACTTCTTCCTCTGTTTTCTGCTGATTGGTTTGGCCCTTACTGTAAAAGCTATTTGTGGGCAAGCACTATAAACTAGATGACTGAAATGACCCAGGTTAAAAACAATCCCCAAGAAAATATAGAGAAAGAAAGTGAAAAGTGCAATAGCAGACACTGCTTGTTACACTGAGGTCATTTATCCTTCAATATTTCACATTAAACATTCACAAATCCAAACTGATGAGACTTGAGGGCAGAACAATTTCTAGGTCAATCATAAGTCACAATACCTCTTTTTCCAGAATCCGAGAGATCTCTCCTAAAGTCCTGTCCAGACCAGGAACTTTGTTGTTCCCCAAGGAACAGCTATCCTGCATCTGGAGGTGCTTCAGAAGGTCTTTTGCTAATCGCTGTAACCTTTAACAGAAAACAAAGAGCAGTTAAAGCAAAAGCTCCCTTATTAACTTACATCTTTGCAATGAACCTCTGGTAATAATGAAGGAATCATGAAAATCTATGTTAAATATTATTATCATCTATTCTGAACAGGATGCTAAATATCCAAGGAGATACAGTCAGCTTGGAGTGACATTTCACTATTTTTTCAAGGAAACAGCACAGATATGGAGTGAACAGTACAGCCATAAAGGTGTTTTATTAGCTACATTTGTTTCTGTTCCCCTATTCCCCTTCCACAGCTTATCCTGTTAGATTTTGCCATCCTCATTTTCAAATGGTTTCACCCTATTTAATATGAATAAGGGAAATGGAACAGCAGGAACACTTGGATGGTTTCTTACAGGCATCATAAAAGAAATGGTTCTTCAGGGTTACTTGAATAAGAGAAAAACAACAGCTTTGCAGCCTACCTCAGAAAGGGCATTAAATTAACAAGGGCCAGTAATGAAGCCAAAATGCAGAGGTGGGAGTGATGTAGACACACACAAGGGTTAGGTTTCATTTCAGTTTTACACGTCTGCACCTGGACTATTCACCTGTGCTCTCCTGCTGGGCAGTGAGGGGAAATACACAGTGCAGGGCACAATTCTCTCACCGTAAGGTCCAAAACACAGCAGTCAAAACACACTCAGAGTTTATCCTTCTGTGCCTTGACTGTGAAGGTGGAGACTTCTCTCTCTGTGGGAGCAGCAAGGCAGAGGAGAAAAGGCTGCCAGAGTCCCTTAGCTGGAGGCTGAGAGCAGTCAGGAGGAAGTGTCTCCATGGATTTGATGTCACTGCCTCAGTGTTCCCTCCTGGCTGCTCTGAGTGGCAAGGCTCAGGGCTTGCTGGACCTTTGGTTTCATCTACTGGCAATTTGCACTGAAGTGGGACAAAGCTGATAACTGAGCAGGAGGAGTGACAGACACTGCTGGGACTGGAAGCCTACACATAGAAGTCTATAAGAAGAAAAAAGAGGGCAAGGGTTACAATGCTTCTCCTAAAATGAGAGATAGCAGTGTGAAAGGGCCAGAAGGCATTCACAAAGTGACCACAGAGTATTGGAAAAGAAAAAGATTACATGAACCAGTCTCTCAGAAATGAGACAGGAGATGAAATGGCTGGAGATTGTACCACAATAGTCATACTATTAAAAAAAAAAAGTCCCCAATATCAGAATATTAATTTGGGGAAGAATAGAGTTTCCACTTAATCAAAAGACAACAGGTACTCTGTGTCTTCTTTGAAGAAATTAGGAGCTCCATTAATAGCCTTCAAGACATGCTGAAGATACATATATGTTCTCAAAGTACAAATAAAAATGATTTGTAGAATTTTGAGTCCTGGACTTCTTATCATCTCATCAGCTGAGCCCACTAATATACAACCAGGATTTTTCTATGACAAGAAAAATAAAAGGAGATTATATCCTGATGAGATTTTTTTGCACTGCTATTTCCTCTGCGGAAAATGGGGTCAGAGGAAACCTCTGTCTATCTCCATACACCACAAGCTAAAATGGGAAATAGAATTAAAAGCCAAAGCCCAAATAACTGCAGGACTTGGACAGTAAATCAAAAGACCACAGCACCAATGAGAAGTGGAACTGCTGCAGTCCACAAGCAGAGTACTCTCACAGAGTGGGATTTAGAATGGCTATTGCCTTGGCAATATCCTAGTACATTAAGCAAAAAATACTTTATTTCTTTTGTATATCTTCCCAAATTCCATGATTAAAGCATATATAAAGCCCACCACCCTATATTGTATCTTCATCTGACAAAAGACAGCAAGACAGGCTTCCATTTGCTTCATTTAACATCACAGGAATGGAATTCCACTAGGATTAACCACAGAAGCTGAAGAAAGGCACTTCCCTAATCTCCATCAGGCATCAGCATACAAAATGTGTAAGGTTTATCAAAACACTACTCACAAGGACTCAAAGAGAACATAATCATATTACACTGAGCCTTCAGCTGACACAACTAACACAAGTGTCTTTTTCTTCAGTCTGTTAAGATGCTCCATAAGTTAAATATCACGTTCAGTTTCTGCCCTCACTTTAAAAACAACCTGTACTAACACCCCAGGAAAAGCTTCCAGATTTCCATTTCTTCTAAAAGTCTTTCTGGACACTTTTACCAAAATTCAAACTTTCTAAGGGTATGCTCAGCATCATAGAGTAAGAAATTGGAAGAATGAATTTCCAATTCTGCCATATTAAAGAATTACCTCTTACATCCTCATATCCTACTGCAGGGTGAGTCTTCTGGCAAAACCAGTCAGCAGATGCTGTGTGATCACATGGGGGAGAGGGGAAATAAAAGACTGCCTGCTCCCACCCAGTGAATCTTGGAGAAATTATTTAAATATCTTTCATACAGACTCCTTGGCCATGTCAGAGAAATAAGAATAATTTTTGGACTGTTTCAAAGGACTAGAAATCTATGTAAGAGGACTTGTGCTTGGATGCAGAATTTGCCATTGCTATAAATGGATTTGGAAAGAGAGAGCTCTTTGTATGCCCTGGACTCCTGGCACACTCTTGGTATGCATGGGGGATTACTGGGACGTGGCATCCACACCTGATCCAGTGACTCTGGAAATTCCATTGAATCCAAACCCAAACATTCCAAGACAATTAATTAGTCTTCCTTCTGTCCCCCAACTTTCACTCCTACAATGCTTACTAAGCCATACAGAGAATGATAAATAATTGAAACTTTACCATACAGGATAAAAGAGAAAGTTAATGGGTTTTTTCCCTTAAATTATTTACATCTCACTTATTAAGGTTTTAGTAGTCCTCACAAACAGATAATTCAGAATGCAGAAGAAACATCAGAAGGACGTAAAAGGCCCTGATTTGTCTTGGAACATTACTATAATGTAAACTAATAAATTGTATGTTCAGCAAATACAAACACAGTATATGACCTTTCTGCACTGCTAATGAGAAAATAAGGGATATTCATATTAGTGTTTTTTAACATGGGCTAAGTATTTTTAGCAGGTTTAATATATTTTATAGGCCAAAGGAAAAAGATCTGTCAATATTTCTAGGTCACATTTCATCTCCAGAAAAAGCCAAAAAGTCTTGAAATAATAGCATCAATGCATCCAGCATTTGCAGATTTAACTTGGCTGTCTTGGCTGTACGTTAATGTCCAGGGAAGGATGGGTGTGGCTGGGCAGAGCGCTGGGCAGTTCCCCAGGAAGGGCTGGATTCTGCTCCCGGCTGCTCCTGCCAGGGCAGCCCCGGCGGCAGCAGGAAACACTGCCCCGATCCCTGGGACACAAAGCGCCGATCCCGGACACGCTGCCCCGATCCCTAGGACACACGCTGCCCCGATCCTGGGACACGCTGCCCCGATTCTCCCCGAGGCAGGCGGTGTCGGAGGGAACTGAGGGCGGCCGTGGCAGCTCCGGCCCCGATCCCGGATTAAGCTGGGGGGATGCCCCAAGAGCCGCCCCCAGCCCCGGCACGGTCCCTGTGCCCCCAGTGCCACCCCTGCACCACGATCCATGTCCTGGCACACTGGGCACCCTCTGGGAGCTGCGGGTGTGCCATGGGAACACCATCCCACAGCCGGACACAGCTCCCAACGCTGCCAGACACAAACCAGCTGCAGCTTCACACACCTTGAAATGGGAATCTGAAACATGATCAAAATTTCCTAGAAATACTATTTTCTGAATGTATTTATCTGCATTCCCATGGGAATGTTTTAGTCATTCTCTGAAGAGGAAATCCACTGCTTGCCCAATCATACCCCTGATATTTATCTTGCTTTAAAGCTTACCTGAATTTTATTTTATTTACACTCTGACTCTTCTACAGTTTTCACAACATTTTGGAAATTAAATTCTGTAAAAGTACTTCCAGTTTCAGAGATTGTCTATTTTTCTCCTCAGTAATCGGTATTTTGGTATAATATCTTATAACTGGCCTAACTGGACTCTAAGCCTACCACACCAGGAAAACCTACAAGGTGAGTTTATCCTGTGAATACACTGATAAATCATAATGAAAGAAAGAAAGTACTATTTCAGTACAGACATTTAGCTTTGGGCTTCTGAAAGAACAAGCTTTACACTACATTCCCATATTCTCTGCAGCAGATTCTTACAGGAAATATTTCTTTTTCTACCTCTTCTTTTTGTGCTGCAATCTGTTTCCAGAATAACAGTGGTTCCAATTTTCGTACTATCTGAAGTATCCCTTTACCGTTAAAAAAAAAAGGTAAATAAAAAGAATACATTAAAACAATTCCTTGTTATGTGAGGAGAGACTAGATAAAATTTTAGCCCAAGGGGTTAACTTCTCCCCCTGCAAACCCAATTCCCTTCAGGCACAAGGCAATCTTTCACTCCTTTAGTTTCCCTGTGGTATTGAAGGATGACAATTATACTCTGATACTTGGATATTCAACACTGAAATACATGGCCTTGCCTCTGCATTAGAAGATACTAAATAGATGTAAATAACCCTCTAACTCCGTGAAAATGTTTTCCTTCCCTTTTCAAAATGTGCTCTGAGGGACACCTGAGAATGCTCCAATGGACGCCTGACACACCTTTTGTCACATTATCCTAGTACACTGGACGCTAAATAATTACTCAAATTAGCTCCCAGAAAATATGAATTAATACTGCAAACCCAACAAAAGACCGCCAGCACTCAGAAAATTACCTAAGTGTCACCAGGAACCAACCAAAAGTGCACTTAAGAAAGGCAGGGAGCAACACCTGGCTGCTCCAGGTGACTCCTTTCCTTGAATGTCCCTCTCGGCACATGAGATAACTCAGAGACAAAAACACCTACCAAACAAGGCAATATCTGGAATTATCCCACCCCACTCCCTAATGTGCAATTTTTTTTTAACAGATACTAAAAAACTCAACTGTCTCAGCCATCTTTTAAAAATCATTTCTAACAAAGAACTCCTTAGAGCCATTTACAATCCCAGCCACAAATCAGTATCACTGGAAAGGGATCCACACTGTCTATCATAGCAGGATGAAGCCTGAGTGCTTACTGCTATTAGTGTAGTACCAGTGTAGAGCTTAGACAGCACTTGGATCAGTGCTTCCTTAGTGCAAAGGGTTTTATAAATCTGCAAACCTTCAACTAATAAGAACCACTGTAACAGTCTACCAGTTGCATCAGGGAATCAGTGATCTCATAATATTAAAGTGGCCTAATCTTAAAGGTGATCTAAAAAGGCTTTTTACCTGCCAAAGACTAACTCTGGTTTCTGTCTCTCTTCTTTAACAACTGCCAGCATGACTAAGAACTAAAATCAGATAAGAAGTTGCATTCCATAAGTGGTTCTGGTTGTTTGTGAAGACACTCTCAGTTTGGGGGTAGAGGAGTGGATAAAGAAATGTGACATAAGCAAGGAAGCATAAAAGAAAGGTATCTTTACTTAATTCTAAAACACACTGCTTCTGTTAAGCAAATAAATAAACCTACCAATTGTGTCCCATTTAAAATAGAATTTAAAATGGAACTTCTCCATTTTTAAGGTCCATAGCCCACTAAGTCAGAAGATACTTTCTGTTCATTGCTGTACTTCCACTCCAACCTGAGTACATCAAACCTTCCCTGGGAAAGACAGAAAGTCTTCACATCTGTTTTGACCCAAAGACTGCATTTAGCACTCCGGGTTTTTACCTCCTTTGTTCTGTGATGGGGCTTTCCTCAGTAACTGTGCAGACTCCCAGCCAGCAGCGGTTTGCTGTCCCAGGCAGGTACAGGGGGAGCTCATCGCAGAATCCCTGTGCAGCACTCGCTGTTCTGGCTGAAGAGCCAATCCTCTGACTGCTTGCACAACTTCTCAAGGTAATAATGCTGCAGATATACCACTGTTTGTTTCTTTGTGCTGACTCCTCTCCCTGCTGGTCTTGGTTAAGTAGGATCCTGTACTCAGTTCTGTATTTTCCTATTATTTTTCTCTATATTAAGACTAGGTTGTGCCATGTAAGCAGATACAGTGTGGGCTAAAACTCTTGCCTCATAAAATTTCTTGCCCTCACATCCTTTCTCTTACAGAAAGAGATAATACTTCCCTATTCTTCTTCCATTTTGTAATATGTGTTGTGCAAAGTAAACGGATTTTAATAGAAATAAATGGGCTTCTGGCTGACTCACAGAGACTCCTCTACTTAAAAAGCCAGTTCAGACCTGAGCTCCCATTTTTACCCCCTCAATTTCAAAGAAGCTCACAAATACTTAAGCTCTCATAGCAGGTAAAAAGTTGTGTAATTTTGGAAATAACAGTAACTATGGCACCTGAAACTATATTTTAAAAATTTAGATGTAAGCAGTTGATAGATCTCTAGGTTTCTATATGAAGACTGCAGAGAGACCTCCCAGATCTGCGATGGAAGTGAGCTACACAGTGGCCATCACTGGTTCACATCTAAAAGGGTATGGCTCTAACAGAGGCAATAAAAGAAACTAAAAAAGCAGATGGAGCAGAAGATTCTGCCTGAAATCAAATGACCAATTAATTACATAAAGAGAAATGAAAACTGTAAATTCAGGATCAACCAAAAGATTTGAAAACATTTAAAAAAATTTAAAATCTGAGTTTCTCTTGTGCTACAACTGAGACAGAACTGACCAAGTTACATCACTGATAATCTCAGAATTTAACACTGATACACTAGAACTTACTAATATCTTCAAAGTCAAATGCACACATTTCTGCTTTCTGATGACTAGAACCTAATTTTTTATTTTCTAGCAGCACAGAAAAACAAAACACAAAAGCTACAAATCTAGAAGTCTCAATATACCATGAAATTAATCTTGCAAATGGAAGTGCTGATGAACAAGAAACGAAGCCAGCTCCTTCCCATGTGTTTATGCAGGTGTGCCATCTGCTGGAGATGAGTCATTTTCTTGTGTCAAACCTCAGTGATGGATTTTTATTATTTTAAAATACATCTAAGATTCAGCACCAGTTTTCAAGCTTTTGAGAAGCCTGTGTAAAAGATACTTGCATCCAGGCTAGTTGTATGTACATCAAGGAGGTCTAACTGCAAGGATCTGAACTGTTTAACAACCAGCAACTTGTACAAAATGCCACCTTCCTCAGCAGTTTATGAGTGATGCAAACAACCACAAAATATACAGGATCTGGCACAGGCTTATTACCTCAGTCTGAAGACAAATATCCCCAAGTTGTGGCAATTTTAGGATGAGGGTTTTTGACTCCAGCTCTCGAGACCCCACAGCCCCTTGATGCTACAGACTCCCTAGGCCAGCAATCAGGAGCGCACACACACCATCTGCCCACTGGGAATGGATGGCTCAGGAACAGTAAGAACAGGGTAGGCTGCATAATCCTCTTTACTAATCTGTTTGTTTCCCCATTTTTGGCTTAGCTCTTTTGGGCTGGCTGTGCTTCCTAGCGCTGCAGGAATGCAGGTAACCTGTCAGTGAGCACCTGTGTGAATCCTGGCAGGGAGTTCCCTATATGCTGCATTAAGAACACTGGGTTTGGTTTCTCTAGAACCTGTGCTCCCTCATTCTGGTGCCAAGAAGGACAGCAAGCAATCACCATCCATCTTTTCCATGCTATTTGTGACATTGCAGATCTCTATAACATAACCCAAACAAGAACTTCTTCCCATTATCATATTTTCCTCCAGGAGTAGCACTAATTTACTCATTTCCTAATACATAAGATATACCTAAAATCCTATTTCCCTTTCTGCTGTCTCTGAACCTTCAGCAGTTGTAGCTTATCTGTTCAGAGACAAAGAACTAGAACTTCACATCCTATTCAAAAGATGTAAATGACCCAGGTATTTGTACCTGATGACATTCTTTGTTCTGTTTTTGCTTGTTTCTAAGTAATTTCAATGAAGGACTTTTATGAGCTGCTGAGTACTGAGCTGATATCTTCCAGGAACTACCTAGCCCATCTGCAAATTCAAGACCCACACTTTTTATGCGAAGATATAATTGAGTTCTGTCTTCCCCCTCCATTGGGTAGCACTCAATATACCCTGGATTTCACCTGCCATTTTACTGCCTGCTCACGCACTCTCTTCAAAGTTATTCAGCACCAGTTCACGTCCCTACTGTCCTGAATTCCTGCATGAACATCACACTGTCCCCTCACTGCTGGGCCTCTTTTTCCAAGTCATTTGAGAACATGCTGACCATCACAGAACTGCAGAACTCTTGGTAACCTCCCTGTTCTGCCAAGAACTGATGAAACTCCATTTCTTTTCAATTTCTTAACTGTTTTCCTCTTAAACTACAGCTATATAGTTTCTTTAAAAATCTTAGGTAACAGACCATATCAAAATAATTTCAGAAATCCAAATATTTTGCATTTTTTCCCAACTGGTTTCAGTGGAATGAGAAAAGAAAACCTGAGTAATTTTCACTTTCAAACTAAGCACAAGGAATTTGTCAGTGATAACAAATCTTTGTTTTAATCTTTCCATCCAGCTGTTTTCATCTGTGCCTTATCCTTGACAATAAAAAGGTCTATTCTTTGAAAAGCTCAATGTCAGCCTAAGACATCTGTGCATTAAAACATCTGTATTTCCACCACAAGAACCTTTGTTTCTGACCAAATGGAGGTCAAACATAAGATTTCCAATCCCAGAATTCCAGTGCTGAATTTTCACCTCTCAGTCTTAAGGTACAAGAATGGAACTTTCTTGTTTCCAGGTAAGAAAAAGGTAAGGATATCTTCTCCTTACTACTGCAACCTACACAGGTTAAGATATACAATGTCTTCAGAAAAAAACCCTGCATTTATTGAAGTCTGACCTTTTATATTAGAGACTAATCTGTAATTCAGGATTGCAACATGCCCCGTATTCAGGGGAAACCTCCCACACCAGCTCCACCAGAAATTTCAGGGGCACTTCTGTGACATACAGGGGGGAAAAAGCATATGTCTAAAATATATAGAGATAAATGCTTACTTGGCTTTAAATGGGGAATCAGACGCAGCATTTTTTGCTTCCATCAAGCTCTCATATTCCTTTGCCCTGGAGGAGAAAATATNCTGTCAATGCTGCCCTGTCACAATCCATAATGCTTAACTATCGGCCATTAACAAGTTATGATTAACATTACTACTTTAGAATAACACCAATACACAAGAGGTGTACTTAAGTTGACTTTTCAACTGGAAGAAAATTTCACAAGTGATATATATAACTGTTGTAATCTACTGCCTATTATANACATGTAGTGCAGACCAGATAAGTACATCAGAGAGATTACAATTAACATACAAATAATTGGTAGTATTTGCAGGCACAGGAGCATTTTTTATGTATCTCCTGACTGTAGTGTAACATAATGAATGTTGGGCAAACAGCACCTAAACACCTCCACCAAGGACTCCTTTACTGCTGGAAACAGAAACACGACCTCTTTAGTCCCTTAAAAGTATTGTTTACATTGGCCATATGCCAAAAAGCAAGAAGAGGGAGACAAAACTTTTCCACTGCTTGTTTTCACTCCAGCCAGCCTGTGCCAACAGGTGAAACCACGAGTCGCTCCTGCAGCAAGGCAGGACCCACAGTGACAATCCTGTGCCCAATTTCCAACAACATGCACATAAAGCAAAACTAATCCAGCCACTGCAGATACATTTCTCTCAGATACATACATTAAACCTTCCTTTATACTTTCTGCTCACCCAAATGGCTCAAGTTTCCCAAAGCTACTCAGATTTTCCTTTAGTTTGCTTCACCATTCCAACTTATGCTCCATGCAAATATTGTTACATCATCACCAACTCTGATTTGTGGGTCATTAATAAAGCCATTAATCACAGCTGAATTTAGTATTAAACACGAAGGTGGGATTACTTTATTAACCTTTTGCCTTCTTAGCCAGAAACAACACATTTCAGCTTCTGTACAGACAAGTCAGTCAAACCTGAATTATCACCCCCAAACCCTGTTACTAAGTGCACATGGCTGGAGCACTTTAAATCCCCTGCAAAGCCTGGACCAACTATCTGCTAAGCACACCTCTAATGCTTCCATTCAGCTTTCACCAGCCCAGCCTTTCCTGTGTGTGTCCAAACATCCTCCTGCTAGCAGCACAGACATAACCTGAGATAATTTACTTACCTATATATCAGTTGTTACTGATAGCACCAGTTAAATGGCTTAGGGTTATAAATATAATTAATAAGACTAACGAAACTTCTCAACACATCTAATATCCCATTGATCACCATTTGTCCCCTCATTCACCTCTGCCCTTCATTGCTTTGATACTACAAGAGCAATTTAAGGTCTGGAAACTCAGGAGTGTAACAGGAATCTATTTGGTTGCAGTTCTTATTTTTTCCATTTTAAAATATTACAGCTTCCTAGAAACTGAAATGATTGTGACATTTCAAGTGCTGAGGTGTAAGGGCATTTGTTGTAACTATCTATTTTTCTGGAGAAGGGCTGCAAATACGTCCTAAAATGTGGCAAGTAGATAAGCTGCTAACAGCTAGGAAACTCTGAATTAGCAACATCAAAATACCTCTGCTTTATGTTGCTACTGGACATTTTTATTAGCAAGTCTTCTGTGTTAACATCAGAAAATCTTCTGTTTAACTCTGAGTTACCTTCAAGGACAGCAAAGCCATTGAAAACACTCTAGTCACCCTTCTAAAGTAAAACCAAGCTTAATGAACTTCATGTCTCCTCAATATAACTTAGATTTTCAAACTTTCACTGTATTTTTCAATAATACATCACTGTTGTAAAATGCTGGCCCTTTATTACTGTTTCAATCACAATTTTTGATGACGAATATGCTGACTCACACAGTAGTCTGACACATACAAACTCAAAATGTTCTGAAAAAGTTTTTCTCCTCTCTGTGCCAACAATAAATTATTATTTCAACTTGCATTCCAAGGTCTGACAAATCTTTGACTAAATTCAACAGAAGCAACTCTGGAGAAATAATTAAAACTGGACCCAGTAACTGCATTAAATCAACAGGTCATATGAATAACTCTGCATCCTGAGCAACCAGAAACCTGAAGAACATTATCCAGTTCCAGCTATGGTATTCAGCTGCTGGATCTGCTCGTGCAAAGAGAAGAGCAGTCAGAAACAGTAACACACTGTGAGAGTGTTGTGGGTTTGAAGGCTGATGTGCCTCCTAGGAACTAATAAAACATCTCACTTCTAATGTAGCTCTAAAAATCTGTGCAATCTTTTTTCTCTTATTTGAAACCCTTGTTGTTAAAAGGGCAGAGAAAATGTGTAACAATGACTCTTACCTAGAGGAGAAGAATTTTTAGAGGGAAATTCAAAAATATGCTCCAATATTCAGCTGAGCATTAAAGTGAGCTGGGGACCATTCAGCCATAAAGAGTGACACTGCCACTTCATGATATCATGATGTCCTGCACATCACACTGATTTGCAGGTGTCACTTTTTAGACTAAGAACAAATTGCACGTCTGACAACTCACTTTCCACTTTAAGATATTTTTAACTTTATTCTTGTTGTGACAAGAATACAAAAAACAAAAAATGATTAAATTTAGTCATGGGATTTGACACTACAGCAGGCTGACTTCTATTTGTTGATTACTATTGATTTTCTTTGATACTTCATTTAAAAATCAATAGTTAGAAAGAAAAATAGGCATGGTTTGCACAAATTTAAACATGCTATTGTATGCTAGAAGAGGCTACAGTTTTGGCAGGGCACTGGCATCCAATTATGAGAAAAGCTCTTAACAGGTGAAACCAAGGGCTCCAGATCGATATTCAGTTTTCTTTCTCAATCAGAGAAAGTGGCCATAAATTAGGCTCATCAGTGTTATTTTCAAGACACTCCCAAAGCAAATAATTTCACTTTTTTTTCAGCCTTCCACTGCACTCATACTAGAGGACAGAAGGTAAAGTTTAGAACAAAACTAAGAGAAAAAAAATTAAAAGAAATTTGTACTACCTGGAGTTCATCCGTGCCTTTAGCTTTTTGGCTTTCTTTTTAATTTTCTGTTTCTCCTCTCCATCTTTCAGTGGTTCCACAGGAAGAGAACTCTCAATCACAATGTCCACAATGTACTTTTTTAATGACAGATGCTCCTGCAGAAAATATTGAAATAATATTTAATGCTATAGTATGTGATGGAGATCATAGATTATCTTCCCAGGAAAAAAACAGTGATAAATATTTAACTGACGGTTATGAAAATGAAGCCAAATTTGAAAATAATATTGGGAAAGAGATTCTTTCACACTGGAGAGAACAAGCTGTGTATTTTCTAAAAAGGGAGAAAAATTATTCAAAGCAGAACAATAAATACTGCGCCTTCTTTTCGAGAAATTGTTACCTAACAAGTATGGACTCCAAACTGACACCCTCTCTCTGCTCCAAGCTGCCTTTTACAGCTACAGGAAACCTGCCCTACCAACATAACTCATTACATTAAATAAGCTAATTTTGGTTTTTATATTAATTCTTCATTGAAATCTAAATGTGCCTTGATCTTCATTAAAATACATGGAAATGTATTTTATTATTTTACTATTCACTACTTACACATTATTGTTTATTAATAGGGCTATTACTTTTCCTCTCACATTAAAAAAAAAATCTGAATTTAGGCAAAATATGGGTAAAATTTCAGTTCCCCACAGAAGAAATGCTAAACAACCAGTTCAATGCCAGTCACTAGAATGCATTTACACATTTTTTAATATACTGAGGCTTGTATCTGTTTTCTTACAAAATACCAAACTTATTATGAAGTACAGGTCACCACCACAGCTTATTAGGATAATTTATCCTTGAATATTATTATGGCCACAATCAGATGTGGTTATTCCTTCCCTTTTGGAAAATACCCTTAAAATTCAAAGTAAAAGGTGAAGTGCTAAAAAAATTTATAGACAGTATTTTCCAGAAAACAACCTATATTTTCTTTCATCGATTCAGGAAAATGCTGTGTCTGTTGAAAACAAAATAAATCTCTGTGAAATTTCCAGGAAAAAGATCATTTCGTTTTTGGAAAGCAGTGCTGCATGGTATAACCTAGGAATGTATATCTGGTGGAAACAGTAAATGAAGTATCTATTTTAAATCATAGGAACGCAAAATGAATACTGAATTAGGAGGTCTAATTCTACTGAATGAGTACTGGACATAAGAAATCCAACATTATCATCTAATCAAATTCTACAGGTAATGTTGACTTTCCCTTTGCTCCTCTGCCCACCTTGGGTAAGTCCCAGCACACCTGAACAGTTTTCCTCAATGAATCGTCCAAGTTGTTTAAACCATACACATTGCTACAGATTGCTTTAATCTCTTGTAAGGCAATTTTAACAGCATTTGTATGCTGCCCATAATATTCTCCATCAAGTTTTAGCAAGAAGTGCTGAAAAGAAAACTGTTGCAGTGTGCTTTCACAGGGAACTACTACAGAAAACCTTCTCAGGGTATCCCCAGAGGCTGTGTCCTTGGAGCATGAGTGCATTGCAGTGAGTTAGTTCTCCATCAAGCACCTGCAGTGCAGAATAAACCATCCCCACCCTGGTTAGGAACCCCCAGCTCAATTTTGTCTCCTCAGAGAGATGTACCCCTCAACACCCACTTAAAAATACCTTTTCTACTAATTTTCTTTTTAAAGCCAGAAATCCAGTCCTTAGGTTCAAACTGCACAGGAAACAGGTGGGCTGGACTTTGACAATGTTAAGAAAAGAAAGGAATTCCTCAGAACAGACCATGGCACTGCTGCTTTGCTACCAAGCACTTCAGGGCACTGATCCAGTGACATCTTCTGAGAAAGATGTTTACAAATGATTTGATAGGGTTTGGTATGAACACCCCTGCTTTCCCAAGGGTACAGCCCAGCACCTCCAGGAGCCCAGCTCAGGTCTCTGCGGTGAGATGCAGCACTAGTGACACACAAAACTAACCAGGGCTATTACTGTACTTTTGCATCATCATTCAACAGTGCAACTGGGATGCCGATTCATCACATCTTCACACTGTTACTGCTCCAGATCCACAGAAGACTGGAATAAAGTTCCCACTGCACTCTGGGATGGCCACCATGCTACACCAGGGGCAGCCAGGCTGCTGTGCAACCACACCAGGGCAGCTGTGACCATGGGGTCACACTTGTGCTGGGCTCAAAGCAAGGAGACGAAGCTTTGCACCCCCTGCACAGACACGCATCTCTTTTTTCATCATCTTATCTGTGATTAGGTGCTGACTTGAAGAGAATTGTAGGGTTGAACAAGCACATTCATGCCCCAGGCAGAGGGGCCAGGAGAGCACCCACGATGGTTGCATACATTTGTTCACAGGAACTCGAGCACCTCTGTGCACGACAGTTCTCAGCGTTCTCAGCTTTCACACGGGGCACTGTGGATTAATATCAGACTTCATAGAGCTCAATAAAGTCAGAGTGGAGTAACAAAACCTCATGTCACAAAAACAATCACTTTCTGAAGGTACAGATCAAAGCGTGGGATTATCACTGTGGGCAGATCGACACCACTCAGGTGTGAAACAAGAATAACAAATAGCTTGGTATTGGGTGACAACTGGCACCTGAGGAGAGCTGCTGCTGCATCACCCTCCAGAGCAGGGGAAAAATATTTATCCCTGTGTTTTATTAAGCTCCCACTAGTTACCTGAAAAAATGAAGGTTTTAGAATCCACTGAGTCACACTGAAGTACAGGAAGTCCAATCATTTAAATAATTAATCTCATAAATAATTTTACCTGCACGGCCATAGCTGGGCATGTGAACACACCACAAAACCCTCAGAGCATAAAAGGGAGTGAGGCCAGTGTCTTTTTAAAGCAAACTTTGGTCATCCTTTCATTTAAGTAGGAATGAAACTCATCAGTTTAGGGTGGTGTATTTCTAATAAATGTAAAGCAGGATAACTGGGCAATCTGGACACTTCTTCCTGAAAGCCTTTCGCTATTTAAAAATTATTATTTTTATATAAGTATGTGCTAAATGCAATCAGAATTTCTGAGACTAAATTAATTTATCCTCTCCCTAAAAGCATTCTGGGTTTCTTCTAATGGCAATGTGAAGGGTCATCACTGGCCTGGTCCTGTGCTGTGCTGAGCACATTCTGGCCCCAAATCCCCCGATATTGGTAGATCAGCAGATCTTTGGAGAATTTAGGCCATTATAAATGCAAAGCATTATTAAACAGAGGATCTTTTTTAATGGAAGCTTCTGTCACTAAGATCTATATTCAGCCCTACCAGTAATGTTCAGTGCAGTTTCAGTTTCAGTCATATCAATTTTAGCTGTGTGATTTCTCTGAAGCTCTGTTTTAAAGGCTTATGTACAATATCCTAATTTTGCTGGTTCTGTCCTACTGGGACACCTTTTATCTCAGGATTAAACCAGAGCCATCCACAATGGTCCTTCTGTATCAGATTTCTGCCATAATTTTTCATACATTATACTCATCCTCTGAGCTGCACAGCTGAGATCAGGAACATCACAAAGTAAGGTCTCAGCTTTCGTGAAGGTGGCAGAAAGCGTGCCACAAAGAACAGGCACTGCTCTGTGCTGGGATGTGCAGCTGCAAAATAAAGAAACAAGAACTGAATGCTGACATGGATTTCTCCATGATCACCTGTGTATGTTCCTCTCTGCTCATGTGATGATGGCTTAGTGACCTATTAGAGAAGAAATATTCCTGCTCTGTCTCTCCAGTGTTGTTTCCATGCATTCCCCAAAGCTAAGGACTACTGTTAAAAATCCCAAGATATCCTGTACCTGTCTTGGGGGAGACCCTCAGTCTCCAGCTGAAAAAGCCATGAAATAAAAGTAAGGTAGTAAATATTCACCACGTGATATTTAATGGCATTTTGTACAGACACATGTTGTTGTTACTGGACAACTCCATAGAACCTCTAAATTTTTATAGGGCACTGAAGCAATTTTTAGAACAATTGACATAAATTTCTGTAAAAGTTTCAATACTTTATTTGCAAACAAGGTGATAAAGACTAATACTAAATGGCAAGGTAAAATGCAGTCACCACAAAGCACACAGAAATGAGATTATTTACAAAAAATGTCTTTGTTATTCCTTTTTTCTCCTTCCATTCTCAACTGTTCTTTTAGTCAAGTCATTGAAAACCCTGAAAGTTTCCAAATGCAACAGATGGGCCTCATCTACAAACTACATGAGAAATTGAGTTGCCAAAACCATTAAAGCTAAAGCTAATAAGATGACCCCTAAAGTCACATTCTTGCTGGTTATTGCCTAGCCCCCTTCAACTGCCTGAACCAGAAAATCTACCCTGTTCATCTCGTATCTTGAAGTTGATAATTTCAGTTGATTAGGCTCTTCTTATAACCAATGTTTTCTCTGTTTCTTATATGACATATTTACACTACAAGGATAACAGCATTATAATCAATATCCTCTGAAATAAAGGTATTTTTTTCAGACTCCAGAACAAACATAATTGCAAAGTTTTCCATGGACAGCGCAGCAAATGCTACAAAGTGCTGAAATGCTATATAGCTGAGCAGGGTCCACTTCTGCTTGGATGAGGAAAACCATACCTTAAACTGGATACTGAACCTCAGTAATCTCTATAAAATACAACACCTGGATAAGAAATTTCCCAGTTGACATCATCTTCATACAACAGCCATTCACAACACCAAGACTCTTCAGCAGCTCTCCCCATTTTAGGGTCCTAATTACAGCAAGAGCAACCATGAATCTGTCCTGGCAGATGAAACCTTGGATATGTATTTACCAAACCAGAACACAGCTGTAAAATTATGTTCCTACCCCATCTTTTTGACTATGACACTTCTTGGCTTTCTACATTACATATAAGCTACTATCCATTTCACTACTCAGAAAATATTAATAGGAACTTTATTAAATTGTGAAGAGTGCCAAACAATTCTTCCTAATGAAATTCCTTCCTTCTAAAATTAGAGGTAACCATAACACAAATACTCATTTCCAGTTCCTTTCCTTTTAAGTAAGTGTTGCCTTTTTATGAATTCTGCCTGGGGCATGCCTGCATAGGCAGGACATTATTGCAGCAAAGCCAAGGAGGGAAGGAGAGCCTGGCTGTGGTGGTGCAGCCCCAGGTGCAGATCCTCTGTGTTATCCCTGGCCCTCCCTAAGCACAGTGTCCCCTCTAGCAGGGACAGGAGGCTCTGGTAGCCTTGGAGCAGACAGGAGAAGCCAGGAGCAGCAAGTAATGGAGCAGGGAGCCCCTGGAGGCAGCAGAGCAGGGGGATCTCTGACCAGCAGGGAGCAGGGCAAGGCCTGGCAGCGCCACCACGGCCACCCAGGGTGTGAGCCAGGGCTCCATCATTTCTAAACTAATCAAGTACAGATGTGGAAAACCTTCCTGGCTATTGGACTTTCACCCAAAAACCTAAGCCAAAATGACCTTGCTGAATCTCAAGAGTTTATACACTTTTTTCCCCTGTTATTTTTCATTTTCATTTGCTTCTGTATTTCTGGATTCTGGCCAGAACTGAAGAAGAAATGCCAGAATACTGTAAGGCTGGTTATTCTGTTATTTTTGTATTCTTTCCAACCTTGACTCCCCAAGTTCTGAAAGAAAAGGTATTCTCATATATGTTCTAACCCAATTCTGCAGACAAAGGCAACTTGAAAAAAAGCTGTCTCCAGCTATTTATCTAAATTCAGCCTTCAGAACTTCCAAACACTTGTTGTGACTTGCCCTCTCACATCAGCATTAAAATATAAACATGAGGAATACTATAAAGAAATACTTGTAGTAGCTTATATCACATAATAATAGCTGTCATTCATTTACCATTTTAATATAAGAAATATATATCAAACTGCGTATTTTCCATAAAGGTAAGGTACATAAGGAATATATTCTAGCAAATCAATAGGCAATTATTCTGAAGCCTACATATATCTTTTGGATTTACATCTCTACCTGTTTCAAAATAAACAATATCCTGTAACTGCAGAAAATCATTTAAAAGTGTTTTTGCTATTTATTACCGAAGTCAGGAATAATGGTTTCTTACTTGTGCATATAATCACATAAGGGATATATTTGCCAAATTTTGAAGGGTTTTTTAAGGTTAAATTCTAAATCACATTACCATAGGAATATTTCTTCATGATTTTACTACATGTTTCATATTTTATTTTTTTCCTCATAACCTAGGACAATATTTAATATGGAAAACAGATGCTGAAGTAGACTATGAGTTATATCAAAAGGACACTCCAATTTTAAACAATGACAGCCTGAAACACCAATGATCAGTAATTCTCAATCATAACGAAATCAAATACAATCGTAGGGCCACAAGTGATCCACTCCAAAATACGAAGACACATAAAAAGGAAGGTATTCCTTATTAATATGAATTAGTAAGTGTTACTAGAGGTGCTTCATGTATAAAAAACAGGTAATAACATAATGAATATTCAAATATTTTCTCAAAATCAAGATTTTAATTATTCACATTTCTATGCTAGACTGTACTTTAGAAGATGAGTTGAGCGCATTAAAAACCTTTTATTATTCATACAAAACTGAAGAGTGACCTTTCATTGTACAGCTATGTCTTCCTTGACATCTGGGATTTAGGATTTTTTTCCATGAGGGACTAATTCTGCTTTTTAGCATGCCCAAACTAAAAACTATTTTTCCTGCTAATACTGACTGCACTTTCAGTAACCTTGCTTGTCCATAGATTCAATGACATGACAGTCTGCCACTAAGATAAATAACAAATAATATTCTTATTAGTAGCTTTAGGTACTTCTTCAAATTTTTAATATAATTCCCACTTGTCACTCCAAAATGCAGGAACAGAAGGCAAAGTAAAGGTGTCTCCCCTGTGAGGATGAGAATTCTGCATCCTGGCCATGGAGAGCATCCCTGCAGAAGAGGGAGGAAAGCTGGAAGGCACTGACATTATCATCTGGCTGCAAGGACAGCTGAGAGAAAAGGGGGATCAGAGTGCGCTTGGGCCTGCCAGCAGTAGAGTTTTTTACTGGCTGTGAATATTCCAGATATCCAAGCCAAAAATAGGAAGGGTGCAGCTGCTGGCAGTGATCTATCAAAATTAAAGGCACAGCCAATAAACAATTAATCATGTACATTTCTGCCAAGAAAAACAACACTTTATAATAAATTAAAGTTAAGAAGCTATTGCTATGTGAAGTACAAAAAACTAGAATTGATGTATGGGGTACTGAGAGACCTTCTGCAAGCTGCAACATGGATTAGACTTCATAATCGATTGCTCATGACAATGTCTTTTAGGACAGAAGTATTCACAGCAGAATGACATGGCCAGAGCTCCTGGGCTTAAAGGACTACAGGTATCTATCAGGTATGAAATATCCATGAACAAAAATGGACCACAGATGCATGGAGTAATTCCACTCCTCTAGCAACACATAATTGTGCTTTAAAAAAAAAAAAATCCTTCCTTCCTCAGGAAAA
>VZUA01026297.1:0-12803 GCA_013401035.1 Horornis vulcanius | reverse complement strand
AAAAAAAAATGAATTTACTATGAAGTCTGTGCATAAAGTGAACAGGAATATTATTCTACATATGACCAGAACACACACGTCACCATAGAGCCCAAAAACGGCTGCAGTACCACCAGAGCTGGGTCAGGGTCTCTCCCTGTGCTGTACTGGTCCCAATGGAACAGCCAAATGGGCAAACAGCAGGGCAGGGGCAAGGCTGGACACACTGGGCACAGACCAGAGCTGGGCTGCGCCTGGATCCCTGCACAGGGCTTGGAGCACACTGGGACAGTGAAGGTGTCCCTGCCCATGGCAGGAGTGGCACTGGAGGAGCTCTAAGATCCCTGCCACCCCAAATCAGTCTGATTCTATGAATACAGGTAGACATGTAATAAATATGTATGTTCCAGAATAAAAAAGAGAATTACTAATTGTGTGAAATGATTTTTAAAAGCCACATACCCACAGGCAGAAACACCTCAAACTCCTCTATTAGATGAAACTAAAAATGTTACCATGCTTAGTATTATTTTCAATTTTGCTTAAACATATCTTTTAGACAGGCTACAAAAGGTGTTCATAAGACTCTATTATTCATTTAAATACAAGAACTTGAAAACACTGATTCAGAAAGGAAAACAAAAGCATTTTTTCAATACTGCAAAGGCTAAAGCAGTAAAGCAATCATTATATATCATTTAATTGTAATGAAAACATAGTGTATTCTAAAAAAATAGTAATTAGCAAAATCCTGGCACCACCATGTGTCTAGACAAGAAAGCTCTTTGTTAATACAGATGAAGAGCAGCAAGGGTCAGACATTAAACCATTCCACATCTTTTTCCCTCAGTAATTTCCTCTGCAAGAAATAATGGAAGCAGCACACACCTCTAGCAAAACAGCTCAATTTCTTTCAGAAAAACATCTCCTCACTCCTAAAATCTACAAATCTTTTGGAACTTCCAAATGCTGTGCCTGTGTGCAGTGCTGGCTGCAAAGCTCAGGCACAGCGCAGGTACCAGCACAGCTCTGCTTTGGCTCCCAACACACCCTGCCAGGCCATGCCTAGGGCAGCTGCCAGCACAGTAGGCACTCTGAATCTGAGCAGGACAGGCTCCCAGTGCAGCCCCAGCCAGCTGTGCAGCCACACTCCTCAGGGAGCTTTAGTCACTGGCCAGCAGCTTTTTCTAAAGGAACATGGGTGGGCTCAAGCAATCAGGTGTGTATATAAATCTCACATTTTAATGCTGTCAGTCTTCAGACAACCATCACCTCTCTGCTCCATCATGGGATTATGTTTTCATTTGATCTAAATACACCTCTTAGAAGTTTTCTGTTGGCTTTATATAATGACAATAGAAACAGTTTTCTCTGCTGATAAAGGAAAAAACCTATTTTTCACATATGCAAACAACAGTTCATTAATATTACTCGGTCCTTCTTTGGAATACATAAAACTGTAGCATGCACCTTATATAAATTAACCAAACCCTGCCAAGTTATCTATTGCATCTGGTTTTTAGAAGAGCTTTTCACTTATTAGAAATATTCATAGACCACATGAAATGACATGATTTATATCCTGAAAGTCTATTTAAACCATGGCATTTAAACACTAGGAGATAGAGAGCAAGCTGGGACAATGGTTCAAAGGGAGCTCCTGGGTGTATTTCTCCAAACAAACCAGGAGAGACAAAAAAGGCAAAGACAAAAGGGAAAGCAGAGGGGCATAAAAGTGAATCTCTAGGAGCTACAAGTGGGAGAAAACATCCACAAGGTCCTTGCAGAGACTTCTCAGCCTAATGAAATCACCAGGTGTTGTCCTGTGGCTTTTGCAGGCACCTTTTCAGTGAGGCCTTTGTGTCACACAGGCTTTAATTCAGCAAAGCAATTAGTCAGGACTACCAACATACTAATTGATTCCAGTGAAGTCAATGAAAGCAAATTGCTCACAGTGTTTACATCTTTGCTGAACTAAAAGCAAGGTGGATGTTGAGAGAGGGGATGGGAAATCAATAGCACAGAAAAAGGCAGTGCAAAAGCAGGCGAAGCTGAGAGTTTGATGGAAGCAGCCAGGCACTTAAGCAGAGAGATAATGCAAGCAGAAGGCTCTTACTGCACTGGAGATAATGCTGAAAATGATGTGGGGCAGTGGGAGCATTGAAAGCTTCAGAAATACACTGAAGATGACTTTTAGCCTGCTGCAAGTTTAACCACCTAGGTGAATTAATGTATCCATAAAGAGGTTAGACAAAAGCAAAGTTACAAAGAAAGTAACCAGCATGAACAGAACTTAATTTGTTTTTACACTGTTAGAAAACCAAGAGCTGTTTGCTGTAACAGAAAGGTACAACTGTTTCAACTGGAGACTAATAAATCCCCAAATGAAGAAAACCCAAAAGGCTGACATGCAATGAAGCTGCCACACAATCTGAGAAAGAACTTCATGCTTCTTCATTTTTGCATCTTCATTCACAGCAAAACTATTTTCTTTGTGCATTTCACATCCACAAATCAATTCACCTTCCTAGTGGTCTAATCCCAGCTGTTAGCTCCTGCACAAGACATGATGGAATTAAACACAATGAGCACTTCATGCCAAACCAGTGGGACATTGCTCCAACAGGAAGTCTGCTTTCCCTCTGAAAATGGCTCTAAAATTACAGAATTTATAGACACTACAGCAAAGAGAAAACCCCTAGAATACATCAGCTTTTTTTTATTTCTGGCAAGATCAATGCCTACCACCCACCTGGCCCCAGAGGAATCAGTGTCCATGACCATTAAGAAGTTTTTAACTTTTTGTTTATAGTCAAATCAACCAAGAAAAATCCTTACTCTGTGAAGAGAAATTATACAATTATTTGCTTCAATCAGTTTCCAAAATCTTGAGGAGATGCCTAAATCTGAGGTACCAATATGGACAAAATTAAAGTATTTCAAATCCTGTGATTCCTCAAGTAATAGTCAAGAAATTCCATGGTCAGACTAGAATTTTATAAGAGCCTTCTTTCCAGGCAGCTACCTAATATACTGAACAGGCTGAACACAAAATGAGTCAAAGATCAAGAGTAAGTTATCTGAGGTGTCAAGTGCATAAGGTTAAAGGTGAAATTTTATTAGGTCAAAGGTGATATAAATAAAATTTTTTATGTCAAAGAAGAAGGGTCACAGACAAGACATATATAACCTAAAGACATCACAGATGACAAGTAATAACTTTAAGTAGCACAAGTGTGTTCTCACTAGAGTTACCCTCACTGACTGAAAGATTGAAAACAGTGATAAATAAGTAACTATGACTATTACAAAGCTTCCCTGGAATATGGGTTCACTTCTCTATTATACTTTGGAATTTTTTTCCCAAGTATTTCAAAACCTGAGACGTTACTGAATGCTTTAGTTGTGAGGCTGGCATTAACAACGCATGCTGAATAAAGGGATACACAAAGCAGATTGCTCTGATTAGTAAAACCGCTTTCCTACTTTCCGCTGCCCAGATATATAACAAGTGTCTTACTACTGCTCTTTGAAAAAAATAATAAGTAATAAAAAGCAGAGAAGGCCTCAGGCCTAGGAAATTTCAGGTTACAATAATATATTGAAGAATTTTGTACTTGGACTAACTGAAATATAGCCATAAATAATATATAAAATACCTAACAACAGAAGCATCCATACATTGCCAGTATGCCAAATACTATGCAGCATCTTGGTTGAGGATATTGGAATCTGCTACAGTAATTCTCAAGCTGTTCATTCAGTTAAAATTGTTCTCTCCTGCACTAAGCATCATTCAAGAAATACATACATTTAACCTTCATCGAGGAATTGCATTCTCATCAAAATGTTTTGCTGAGAAACCCTGGATTTAGGCACAAAAATCAGGACCTTTATGCCCTCTAGTGGAACTTCTCTTTTACCAGCTGGTTCCAAAGGCAGCTGTCGGTACCTGATCCCATTCTCCAGAAACTGGAATTGTTCAGCTATCAAATTACATGTGGAGAGTGCGTAATGCCCAGCCACAAGGAAATCCAGTTCACTGTTTTCCTCCAGATCCCTCTGAGCCAGCTGCCCAGCAAGAACCATACTTCAGTCACCAGTGGCCAGACAGGTACCAGTAAAGGCCAGAGAGGTCCAAGAAAATGTCAACCAATACCTGGGACTGCCCACAACAGGACAGACTCTGGGAAATCTCACAGCTGGTACTTCCAGGCAAACAGGTGCCCTGTGGAGATTTCTCACATATATACACCAGGTAAGCCTGGCACTCAACTCCCACTAACCGCTGTCCAAGAGGGAAAAAGAAACTGAGAAACCAGTTTATGTACTTTCATTACAGCTGGGAAGGGGTAGGAAAGTGCAACTCCACAAACACTTATTCCTCCACATTACTGTGCTTCTCCACTTATCATTACCTGTTCTTTCAGTGATAACCACCTCTGTGGATTTCAGTACTTCAGAGACTTAACTCTCCAAAGCTTTTTATAAACGAAACATGTTACTACCAGATGAAAGAAGCTAAAAACAAAGAGAAGATTTCAGTAAACAAAAATAGTAAAAGAACTGTGAAGGAAAGTGAAAAAATCAGAACTACTGGACAGTATGACCTGAATCAGCTTGGCTGGAAACAGATTTCCAAACACAGTTAAGTTCAATGTGACTCAGTGCTGAAGAACTAACTGGCTTGCACATTATTTTCTCCTAACACCTGATAGATATAATAGAGTGGCATTCACAAGATTTTTGGATGTGGCAGAACCCAAATTCTCATAGAAAGGGCCTTGACTTAATACTGTTGCTGAATACTGGCAGCAGCAACGAAAAATTCAATGACACAACTATGCAAATGTCTTTTCTACAAAAGAGTAGCCTCTCAGTATAGTACAAAATGTCCTCAATGCTTCCTCAAAAACACCTTAAATGCCAACTCTTCTAAAGAAGCTACTGAAAAACTATTCTTCTTCTTAACAATATTAACACTTCCAAAATATTTCAAATCTGACATTTTGAAGTAATTCAGCACTACAGTTTTCAGCATTCTGGACTGTGATGCACACGACAGCACATCTGCTCACCTAATAGAGGACTAAGGGATTTTAAGCAACAAGAAGAAACAAAGAAAATAGCAGTATGGTGACAACTGTGATGTGTAAGATTTTTAGGATGAAAAGATAAATGTAGTGACATGAAAAATGCCTTTGATTAATAGAAGAGCAATCAGTCACATTTTATAAAGAATCAGCTTCAAATGGCAATTGCCTGCTGTATGTGAATGCACTGTTTCTTTCATTGCTTTTCATTGGTAGTCTGCTATGACATCCATGCTAACAGAAACAGTCTTACTCAACTCCTTTTTCAAGACTTTCATAAGCTACTCAGCTGAATGGCATTTATAACCAGAAGTAATACAGCAAAACAGTACAAAACTTACCACTTCTTCATCTGAAAGCTCTCGCCCTTGGATACTACTGTTTTCTCTCACAGCTTGTTGGTGTTTTTTTCCTTTAATGTGGCTGAAAAGATACACTTCTGATGAAATCTGTAATGACAATAGATTAATAGTTATTTTTCCTTTGCAAATTCCATAATGTATAAATAAAGTACTTTAAACATAATACAAAATATGCCAATTTGTCAGGGATATGTTCAGAAATTCAAGCACAGTACTTTACTCCTCAACCTAATTTACATAAACATCTTTTATACAGGACTTAACAGCAAATTACAGAATGATTTGCTAGCCAGCAGTGTAAGAATAGATAAAAAAAATACATTAGGCTCTCCTCTCATTTTTACTTTAAACTAATTTCATATATTGGAGTTTCATTCTGAAATGCATCATCAGTGAATACACAAGACTCCAGCCTGCTAAGCCTGAGTTTCTGTTCCAGCACTGCCTGAGGTGATCCCATGCAATCTTGCGTAATGCAGCAATTAAAGAGAAATAATGCTCAGTGGCATATATGGCTCCAGTAATGCAGTCTCTGCAAAGCAGTGAAAGCAGTTATCCGTAAGAGATCTCTCAGCTCTGGCCCAGAGGCTGTGTGGCTTCTCTCCCCCACATTCCTGGGACAGGGAGGACAGGCACAGGCAGAGAGCCCCTTCCGAGGCTGGGACGCTGCCAAACAATGTCCTTGGCTTCCAACATTGACCAAAAAATCAGACACCAAAGGAAGAGAGGAGACAGAGGAGACACTCCTTTTCCTCTCCAACACTTTTTAGTGTCCAACCAAACTCAATTTGAGAACTTCTTGAGCTTGATGTGGTTTCTCTGTGAATTTCAGTCCAGTGACACTTAGCCAATCAGCCCCTGAACTCCCAGTAAAATTCAAATATCCACAGCATCTTACAAAAAGGTGTTCCCAGCTCAGCTGCCTGCTATGTAAAGGACCATGTTCCTTACTTGGCTTTAAATCTACCTTTTAACTACCTTCTTCCATCTGATGCTCCTGAGCTCTTCCTTCTCTCAGCAGAGACAGCCAATAACTGAGCACAGCCCACAGTCTCCATTCTACCCACAACTCTACAGGTCTTTTAAAACGTCCCTAAACCACCTGATTTATGGGCAGAAGAATAAGATGCACTTTTTACAAAAGCAGAGCAGGGATACAGTAAATCAGTGCAAGTGAGTGAAGCAGAACTTGCAGCTTCATTCCAGCAGTAGCAATTCCAGCAGCATCCCCCCTGTCCAACTCACCATGACATTGCACAATGAGCACTGCTTCTTTCGCTCATAGGGTGTGAGCTTTGGTGCATAGTCAGTGTTAGCATGTCTTCCACTACTGAGTTCAGCTGCTTTCTCTTTTCTCTGTTCAATTTGTTCCATGTGCCTTCTAATACTTTCATCATGCTGAATGGAAAATAAACAAAGCAATGAAGAGAAATCACATTGAATGACAGCAAATGGAATTGAACTGAGCAAAGATGTATTAATGTATTTTCAGCTAATGTATCCATTTATACCTTCAGTTGAATCTTCTTCTGCAGCTCTTCCATGGCCTCTTGCTGAGCTGCAGTAAGAGCTGCCAACCTCTCTTCTCGATCTCTAATCAAAAGATAATAAGTATAGGGAGAATTTGTACCAATGTAAAGCATGAATAATACTGACACATTTATGTTTGGAATGCAGAACAAGAAAACCCAAAAATGAAGTTGAAGATGGTTCAGTAAGAAAGAAAAACAACAAAAAGCAACTTAGGTACCAGAGAATACCGATGCTTTCATTTGAATGACTTGACAGACACGTGAACCTTTGTAGCAGAGCCTGGATGACACCTCAGTCCCAATCGGAGCAATGAAACTCAAGAAGATGCCACAAAAGAGTGATAAATGTGAAACCCTGTCACTACTTGCACTCCTTATCCAAGGGCTGCAGTCAGTGAACTGATGGGGAAGAGCACACAACAAATCAAAAAAGCCCCTTGCAGCACTGAGGGCAGTGCTTCATAAAATGTTCACTGGTACAGATTTAAAAAAGAAACTTCCAGATAAAACTCTGACTGACAACATCACCTTGTTGAAGAGATTTAGATTTTTTTTTCTGAGAAAAGAACAAGAGGTGTAACATAACTTAGAACTATGACCATTAAGCAGAAACCTGTAGGTAAGAGTTTCATCAAGAACAACTTCCTAATGATCAGTAAGCCAAGGGAGCAATTAAATCCTAAAGGGGAAGAAAGTCAGCTACTCATGCTGTTTATAGAAACAAAATTTGTACAGTGTGATGGGAGAGAAGTCTGGCAGCTCTGAAGTGCCAAAGACATAATGAAGGCTCTGGGTAAAACTGAGCTATGAAGAAGTCAATCAAAGCCATCAACCATCTTTTCAAAAAGCATGCCAAAATTAAAGGAGCCTGAGGGACAAACTAGAGAAGACTAGGACTATTACCCAAATCGCGATGGATTTTTTGATGTGTGGATTTCTGTTTGTCTGGGTTTTTAAACAGAAATCTGATAGAAAAAAACCAAAATCAGTCCCATAAACATAGAAGACTCAGATAAAGTAACATTTTTAAAACAAAAGGCCAGAGAAAATATAGAAGTGTTTTGGAAAGAAGACAGCAGAGGAAGAAAATCAAATGATAAACATTAAAAACTGTTCTTTCAGAAAGAAAAGGTGAACTCTTCCAATCACTGTGGGCACAACAGGAGTGAGCAGGAGATTATGGAGGAGAAGCATTGGGTAGTTTGTTTTATCATCCATGAGGTACAGAAAGGAAAACTTAACTACAAGTTCATTTTAGCCGTTTCTTTCAGTTTGTATTTTTACATATTTGTTTAATGCTACAAACTACAGCAAATTATTACAATTTCATACTTTGAGTTAATAATGTTTTGTCTTTGAAAAAGTTGCCATGTTTCCATTTATAGAGCATCAACATAACTCCTGCACAAGCCCTGCTGAAAAGCATTATTTTTCCATAGTTAGGGCACTTAATACAGTGTCATGATTTCCATTGACAAGAACAACATTTTCTATATTGTGGATTTTAACTCTCCGGAATACTTTGAAATTACAGCTAAAATTTACTGGAAACAAGTTAAGGGCAGAGGGGCTTTCAAAGTCAGTTTTAAGTACACTATTCCATTCATACAGATGTTTTAATCACCAACAGATGCACACAGTAAAGCTTATACTGAAGAAACTAAGCAGATACTGCAAAAATTGCTCATTCCAGCCAGTATTTAATCTTCAGGATACAAGCCAAATCCTAGCAGCAGGAAAAAACCCAACAAAACCCCAAATGCTACCCCCGAGGTTCTACCAAGACACACTGCAGTGCAGGATGGAAGGGACAGGACAGCCAGATTCCTGTCAAGCTCTTCCCTCCCTGAGCTCCAAACCCAGGGCACTGAGTCCTCCCCACACTCTGCTGTGATAGAGAAACCTCCTAACAGTTACTAGGGAGATGAAATGACTGTGACATAACAGGATCTTCACAGTGTAAGGCACCACACACATTCTTTCCTACTCTTTCCCAAAATTATCAAAAAGGAAAAAAAAAAAAAAAAGGAAAAGAAAAAAAGAATAAAATCTCTCATGTAATCAACATCCGGCAAAGAAAAGAAAAACAAGTGCAAGCACGGTACTGCAATATCAAGAACAAAAAGGGTTTGAAAACTGAGTGTTAGAGCAACAAACACAGAGATTTGCTGAGACACAACAGGAACAGAAGGCAAATGGAAACTGCTCCTCCTCACAAGTCATAAGGAAATGAATGGGGTGCAACAAAGGGATGGGGCTGATTTAACACTGATTAAACTCAAAGAGCAAGGAATTATATGCTTGGAGATTTTCCACAGGATTCAACTGTAGAAGGCCTTAGAAGACAAAGATGTCAGTAGGGTAATTATGGCCCATTTGGTTACTTGAGGGTTTCCTCAGATTTCAGAGAGATGTCAAAGCCTTACACATGCAGGGTCTACCTTCCCAAAATAGCATAACCAAATTCTCCATTAGTCTGAATCTTTCTTGAGCATTGCAGACGAGAACGAAATTCTGAGGGATCCCTTCCAACTCATTCTGTCTCATTGTGATTTTGGCTCAATACACTGAGGAAAGGTCCATGAAGCCCCAGCAAAGGCTACAGATCATCCCAGAATTCATTACACATCTAATGGAAAGCTGAATCTCTTTATGATGTCACTCAGGACTTCAGAATATTAAAGGTGATCAATAATTTCTGAATATTTTACTTAAGGAAAAAAAATCCTCTTCACAACAATTTTCATTACTAAACACCCACCACAGAAAAAACCCAAACTTTTACCAAGGTTTTAAGGAATGCTTATGGCAAGGGAACTGCAGGAAAAGAGGGAGAAATAGGAGGTGAATACAAAGATAATTTGGTAAATTGAACAAGCAGAATGTATCAGACTGCATCAGACTGGAAAGTAAACCTGTCTCATATAACAGCATTCATTCTCTCTGCACCTCATGTTTGGCTCAAAAGGATGAGAGATAGAGTCCATGTGAAGTCCCCTCTATGAACTTTTAGCTATGGGCAAAACTATAAACCAAGTAGTTCACAGGCAGCAGAATTAATGAAGCCTGATTTCCTGGCTGTGTGCTTCACAATCTTTGGTGTCTACAACAACGTGAAACCAAACTGATGCCAATAAGTCCAGAAGTTTCTGCAGAGTGGAGGAAATGAACAACATGGGTACATTATTCTTGTTTCCTTTGAAAACTAAGGTGAAATATGAAAAAGGCAAATTATTACAAGGTTTTGTCAGCAATAAAGCTAAGACAAATTTAACAAAATACAGCCTCTACAACTTATATTGTGGACGTATGTAAGGAATATAAAAAGGTACTACAGAATTTATGATAACTCACCTGATTTCTTCTTTCAAGCCATTCATAAGGAATCCTTATTAATGCTACCTTTTAAAATCCTTAGCCTTACCAGCCAGGAAGGTACTGCTGTTATAGAGAAGGTGCAGTTTGCTGGGGAAGGTAAAGGTGAAGAGACCCAAAGAAACAACTGCAAAGTTACCTGGCCCTCTCTCGTGCTGCATCTTCTCGTGCTTTTTCCTTCTCCTGCCTCTGCTGCTCAATCCGTGCTTCCTGCTCCTTCCTCTTCATCAGCAGCTCCTCCACCCGGGCCTGCCGCTCCGCTTCGAGGGCTCTCTTGCGCTCCTACCCAGGGAAAGGAAACTCTCACTGCTCTTTTAGGCATGAAACACACAGGAATTAAGAGGAGCTGCATTTTAACGTCTGCAGAGCCAAAATGAAACACAAACCTGTATTTCATAGAGCCCCTGCAGCTGCAGACCCACCATACCTGAACCGCCTCGTCACGCGCTTGTTTCTCCTCCTGCCTTCGCTGACGTTCCTCCTGCAGCTCATTCAAGCGCTGCTCGTATTCCTTCAGTTTGTTCAGCACATCGTGGCGCTTGTTCTGAGCTTCCAAGGTGTTTATAAAAGCAATTTCATTGACCTGAAAACAATCAAGAGTGTAGAATCAAGTGTAAGAAGAGACCCAAGAAGTTGAAATAGGTTTTATCTTAGGGAATTTCATCCATTTGTTAATTATCCACTTGATAATGAAACTGGTGGGACATTTCTCCAGATGGGTTGGAAAACTACCAACTTGATAATAAGTCTTTAGGTTTTGTAATGATTTTTATTGTTTATTTTATTTGTTTTAAACAAGACAGCTCATGGAATATAAAAAGAAAATCTGAATTGTATCAGAGAAACAAGAAACTTTAGGTAAAATACAGAGTCAATTCTATCAGCACCGAGACTTCATCAGTCCATTCTCTCAGTCACAACATGTGTGATGTTAAAACCCAGATGGATGAATCAGTAAAATACACATGTGCTAGTAGAATCCAACAGGGCTTAAGAGCTAACTTTAAATACATGTGTACTTACTGATCAAAAAAGTGAAAGTATACGTGGTATGAGTAAGAAAAATCCAAATAAGCTCATGGTCTAATAGTTCTTTTCCTGTTTCATGAACATGTATTATCTTTTTCAACCAGTGCAATACATAAGAACAAGAAGAATAAGAAAAGGTTACCTTAAAAGAACTTTAATGTGTAAACGAAATAAAACAGGTAAAGAGAACACATATGAAAAGACAAAAACAGGTCATGAAAAAGGATGGTAGGATCATGTTTGTAACTTTGTTTACTGACTAGAATCCATTTACAGAATGGATTTTACAGGTCAGTAAACAAGCAAGCACTGGGAATTTAGATAACCAACTGGGCAGCAACAGTTACCATGGTCTGCAGCTATCCTATCCATCAGCTACTTCTCTAAAGCCTTCTGGCCCAATTAACCTTGATTTCCAGAACATAAGAACCTTGTGAGGCAGCAGATCTCACACAGTTAAACACACACAACATTTGAAACATCTGCTTATCTGGGGAACTATGGCAAGTGTGATTTAGTTAATATAATTACAGAAGTCACACTGATGTAATGGAACAGTAATCAATGTAAGGCAGACTGAATTAGGTAGTCTAGAAATCCTTTTAAACCAAGAGAGAAACAGCAACTAAGTAAAAAAATGCAATCAGTTTTGTTGCACTTATCTTGAAACACAAATGAACAGCTGCATCAATCACAGCTGGGATACATGCTCGTCATATAATAAAACAGTCTTGAGAAGATACATATATCTTCACTTGGGGAAAACAGCCTTTAAAATAAAATACTTAATTTATTTTATGCTGGTTTGAGCTGGGATAGAGTTAACTCCCATTGTAGTTGCTAGTATAGGATCTGTGCTGGAAACTGTGCTGACAACACAGGGATGTTTTAGTTACTGTTAAGCAGGGCTTGCACAGCAACAAGGCCAAGGGACCAAAGGGATATCTAAAGCCCACAGGAAATCATGTGCAGCAACAAAACTGGGGGCAGGTTGGTGTGGGGCCACAGGCAATTGCTTCCTTTTGCATCATTTGTCTGTCTTTATCATTTATCTCTGTTATTTTCCTTTTTCTTAGAACTGATTTTTCCCCACCCAGTTCTTAAACTGTGTCTGCATCAACCCATGAGACTTCTTACCTTTACACTTTTGATTCTCTCCCCCACCCCATGGGACAGGAGGCAGAATAATTGTGTGGTTGTGTGGTGCTCAGTTGCTGGCTGGGATTAAACCATTAAAAATTTTATCAAAGTAGTATGAATGAAGGAAACCAAAAACTATCCATCTGGTGATTGCCTTATGGAATTATGTATTAAGTCAGAAGAGCACTAAACATGCTTAATTTAGAATAACTGCCAGATGCTGACTGCAGGTCTGTCTATTCCCAGCTGCTCAGCAACATCAGTGGTGTCACCTTGCTTTTCAGCCTTCAAAA
>VZUA01026287.1:5111-15436 GCA_013401035.1 Horornis vulcanius | reverse complement strand
AAAATATATATTTTTCCAGGTGTAGCTGGCTGCTTTCCACAGGAGCAAGAGTGGAGCAGAAATCATTACATGTGGGCAGCAGATATCTGAAAGAAAAAAACAGAGTGACAAATATACAGGCAAAGAGAATTTATTCAAGATCACAAATATCCATTAGGTCCTGCATCCAGATATTTCTACAGAGACTAAAAATCCTGTGCATTACATAATTAATGCAGATGTTGGCAAGCTTTTATGAGGGCCACTAGTTCATTCATATGACTTCCTCTCTCCCTCAAGGGTTTTTATACTTGACCTGTTATTACTACAAGGTCTTTAACCAAAGAATTAAAGCCAGATGTCTTGTAGCTAGGTCTCCTTTTGTTAAACATCCCTTATAAATATTTTTTTATATGCAACAGATCCTACATGAAAACTTTTAAAATTTCTTAAATAATTAAGGCTAAAAGGCTTCAAACCAAAGGGTTGATGTATCCTAAAGGAACAATAAAAGTATTATACTCACTGTGCTGAGAAATACTATTTACTCTAACTTTTTATTATCCTCAGCCTGCAAATGTTTCTGGTCAGTGTTTAGGCTGGTGGTAAAATCTTTCTTAAAAGACTTTCTTTAACATAAATTTAAATGTCATGTAGTCCATTTGGGATATAGGTGGAAAGTTTTGTGTATTACTTTCTTAGAATTGGCTTAATTGCATTGACAAATGTAGAAATGAAAAGAAACAGAGGCAGCTTTGGGTAATTCCAAGGAGATCTTTATCAGATACTATTTTCACTTGAGTCAAGTTACAAATTCTGTTTCCCAGTTCTGTACATTTTTGTTTTCAACAAGAAGGTTAAGTTAGCTGTAGCACTTCCTACAGAGTAACTGTAGCTGTCCAAAACATAGGTTTACTTTCTATGTTTCAATGGGAAGAAATCACTATCTTTTAGTGTTGTTGATCTGTTCCTTGGTCAGGCTTCTTAGCTGCATTGCTAAAACTGGTCCTGTTTTTGTAAAAATTCATGTTTAGTTGATAGAGTTCCAGAGTGAGAAAAAAGCAGAGAGGTAAAAGCAGGCCTTATAGAAAGAGACTGTTTCGTCATGTGTTTCTTCATTTGATTTTTTTTAATTATTATTTTTACATCTTTGTTGTTTACCCATGATAAACAAGGAGCCAGGATGTTATTCAGAGGGGTTTCTTTTCTTAAGGTTTGCCTTTTGGGAATTGCTCCTTGGGTAGTTGAATGGAACTGAAAGGAAACTCATTAGGCATTTTCGTATAAGCCAACAGTTCTATCCAAAACTTCCACATTCTGGTGGAATATGGGTTTGTTTACTGCCCCCCTAGCTGTTCTCAGTGGAGTACTCTGCAAAGAAAATTAATCATGTGTTCCCTGACATAGCCATGACAATATTTAATGCAGGAAATAAGGTTGGATGCTTTTAACACTAGTTAAGCCAAATAACACTTTTCTTATTTCTTGGTTCACTTCTTTTTTCAAATTGGGATAAGTCAGTTCTGGTGAGTTATATTTAAAAGCATTGTGTATTTCAAACCATTTCTAGAAATGTGGCTGGTGCTCATAGAAATGCTATGTCATGCTTCCTTTATTGTTCATAAAAGTACTTTTTATGCACATACATCATCCCTGGTATTTCATGGTCTCGGAGCGTACTAACAATCTTCATTTAGAGTGTTCTTCCCACATTTTAAGACAGGACAAGAAGGAATACCCATGATGGAAAATGGAATGAGTTAAAACCTGCTCAAAAATGTAATGCACATTTCCTCCTTGAAGAGCTATTCTTCTGCTACAGTAAAACAACAGTTTTGTGCACTGATAACATAAATAAGGTGTCTAGCAGAGTTAATTTTTCTTAATTATTAACTGCATGCCTTTCCCTTTAACTGAATCTCTCAGCAGGTCTGCTTGGCCAGAAGCTCATTTTCTGTGCAATTTACAGCTACATCAGAAATCATGCTGGCTCCCAGAGCAAATGAAACTGTTTCTGGTTGTTTCTAATCTGGTTGCTGTTACTAGATTCCTCAGAGCAATTGCTTGTGAGTTGTGGAATGCCATTTGGTCTGAAAAATAAATTTGTTCTGAAGCATGTTCCTTTCCTGTCCCCTCCCCACTCTTTGTGTATGTCTCATCCATGAAGGCAATCATATGTTTTCAGTTCTGATGTCATTCTGTTTTTTTTTCTTTTTTTTTTTTTTCCCCTCTTCTTTCAGTCCACAGCCATGAGCGAACCACAATGCTACTACAATGAAACCATTGCCTTCTTTTATAACCGAAGTGGAAAATATCTAGCCACTGAATGGAACACTGTCAGCAAGCTTGTAATGGGACTGGGGATTACCGTCTGCATCTTCATAATGCTGGCCAACCTCTTGGTTATGGTGGCTATTTATGTCAATCGCAGATTCCACTTTCCTATTTATTACTTAATGGCCAACTTAGCTGCTGCGGACTTTTTTGCAGGGCTGGCCTACTTTTACTTAATGTTCAACACGGGACCCAACACTAGAAGACTGACTGTGAGCACGTGGCTTCTCCGTCAGGGTCTCATTGACACCAGCCTGACGGCCTCCGTAGCCAATTTGCTGGCCATTGCCATTGAGCGGCACATTACAGTTTTCCGCATGCAGCTCCATACTCGGATGAGCAACCGCCGAGTGGTCGTTGTAATTGTTGTTATCTGGACTATGGCCATTGTCATGGGGGCCATACCAAGTGTCGGATGGAACTGTATTTGTGATATCACTCACTGCTCCAACATGGCACCGCTCTATAGTGACTCCTACCTGGTCTTCTGGGCTATTTTCAACCTGGTCACTTTTGTGGTCATGGTGGTCCTATATGCTCACATCTTTGGGTACGTTCGCCAAAGGACTATGAGAATGTCCAGACACAGTTCTGGACCCCGCAGGAATCGGGACACCATGATGAGCCTCCTGAAGACTGTGGTCATTGTGCTTGGTAAGTGCTTATTTGCCCACCCTGTTCTCCCTGCTCTGTTTCTTATCAGGTGATGCATGGCCAGCTCCTGAGGGATCAGGAGAATTTGGAAGGCACTAGAAGAGGTGCAGACAATAAGAACACCCAGAGTTTACTACTATGACTACTGGGACTGTCAAGCTTATATGTGGAAGTTGATGTTACATGGTCACTCAGCCCTATAACATGAAACTGGTGAAAATGCAGATGTAATGTGGTGGGTTTTTGCAGCAACACATGTTTAAAACATTTTGTAGCAACCTGTTATACGCAGTGTTTGTCCTCTTGCCTTTGAAGATGCCGAATGGCTTCAAACTTAAAATAGTACAGGGAAGGCTCAGTTTTCCAGTGAAGGACATGGTATCTCCTTTTTGTTGCCTGAAAGGTGTTGTGTGTATTGCAGTATTCCAGTATATTGAAGAACAGTGAGGGGCTACAGGCTAATCACAAAAAGATTGAATGTTAAGCAGGACTGACTGCATGTACTCAGTCCAATAGTGTTTGGTACATCAGTATCTGACCATTTGCTAATACAGGAAAGTAGCATGTGAGATACTGGTGTGCTTCAGCACATTGCTCAGGATGTGTCTAAGCTTCAGAGCTTGGCATAAGGGAAATAACACACTTTGGATTCAGGGCGTTCTTGTTATTTTTTGAATAGTTTTACTTGGGTTTTTTGTCTGGGCCTCCCGGATTCGTTATGTAGAAGCATAGCCTAATTGCTGAGTACCATTCCCTGGTGATCTTCTTTGCTGTTTGTTCTGGTTTTTTTGTTGCTGAAGATGATAGTGAGCTGAAGACAGCAAGGATGGTGCAAGTTTTCTCCTTGTCCCAATACATGTTCTCACCTGTTAGGTCTCCCAGTGGTATCCCAGTACTATGTTGCCATCAGATAGTTGCCCCAATAGTCCATAAATGCAACTGTTATGCAGTCCACAAAGCCCAAAACTTAGCCCCATTTCTCTCCTTGACATTATGGTTCCCACAGGTTTATGCTGCAGCTTGTGCTTTCAATCACAAACATGGCAGAATGGATGCAGAGAATTGGTGTGAGTCACTGTGTCAACTCACTTGTTAGTTTAAGAATTTACATGTTGTACTCTGACCTAGAGATTTGCTTTTTAATCAGAATATGAATTGCGCAGTTAACTAACCTGTTAAGCCACTGATAAGATTTATTCCTTCATGCCCTGCTCTTCTCTTTAGGGAAAGAACTTCTATGAGTTTTTCAAGGAAGACTGTAGCAGTTAGTAAAACCTCTGCTGACTTCCTGGTGGTTCAAAAATCTGTCCCTTCCCATCTCCATGATTTTCATGGCAGAAGGCAAGATGAGGTTAAGAATACAAAGAAAAAAATCAGGTTTTGAAGTCCTCTTTTAGGGAACAGTTCTCTATTTTCCTTCCTGAAGACATTGTTCATACAGCAGTGTAGTATTTCCTATGAGGTGAAAGACTGGCTCAGACTTAAAAAAACAAAAAAAAGGCAAAAGACCCCAAAAACAACCACCAAAAAAAAGTGCGTAGAAAATAGTAGGCACTTCTATCAATGCAATGTGGAGCTGTAGCAATAAGCAGTCATTGAATAAATAGCAAATGTCAGCTAATCCCAAGCACATAGGGTACTAGAGGTGTATGTATGCAGCAGGAAGGATAGGTGCTGACCACACTGTCCTTCCTTCTCCTGTGAGAAAAGGTCAGAGGGAAGACATACAGGCCACCCACTGTGGGCACAACAGTAGTGGTGTACAAGGAACATAAAGTGACCCTTTCTTTTCCAGAATGAGTATATTTTTTTTCAGTATTTTTCTAGAAAGAGGGAAACAACTCCAGGGGTTAAGGGACATTAGCTAAACTGAAGGTGAGTTCAGTTTAGCTGCAGATGTAATTCAGTAATACCTGATTCCTCATCAAGGTGAGATTTTTCAGGACTTTGCAAGTGGCACATGTTGAAGCTTTCTTCAAAATTCAAACAGGATCTTAATTCTTGTTACTGCTGCACTTCATTCAGTGTTTTGCACACACTGTGCTTAAGCATCGTGTCTAATCTGCATAAGGAACCATTTGCAGAACACAATAACTTACTATTTTTTAAAATCTGTTTAAAGGAAACAGGCACTTGTGGGTTGTGACACTCTTCATCAATTTTGCAGCTCCCACCTTGGTATTATTTTGCAAAGGGTTTGGGTTTGGGTTCAGTTTGGGTTTTTTTTTCCTAGGCAATGTAGTTTTTAGAGGAAAGCTAGAGGAGGTCAGTCATAAGCCTGTAGTGTAAAGAAGCAGCAATACTTTCACCTTCTTACCACCTGAGGCACAGTTACATGGTAAAGATGGTTGGGAAACAGCTGTGGGTTTGTTGTAAATTCTTTTAATTTAATAAATAAATAAATAATAGACTGAAGTCAAGAAGTAGGCTTTGGGATAACCACAGAGACTTTTGGGGAGTTAGATATTTGTGTATCAAGGTGTTACCAGGCTGCTAGGTGCACCGTGAGAAATGTTCATTAGTTGCCATCAGCTGGGGAGTACCATCCCATATTGCTGAATTTGCACTTCAGGGGAGGATAGTTTTGTGGTTCTAAAGAGGAAGAGCTAAGCATCACTTCAAAGCACTTCTGGTCAACACATATCTCAGATATCAGCAGATACCTCTCAAGCAAACAGTGTGGTCAGCATGTTAATCAGGCAGGTTTGCTAGTGCTCTATCACTGTTTGCTGTCTACTTTTAAGTTTGGCTTAAAGTTTTCTTAAGCAGAAGATTTAATTTCAAGGGTCATACTTCCTGAGTGCCTTGTTGAAAAGGTAGTGCTGTCAGTTTGTCTACTGGTGCTTTGGGAAGGGCAGAAAAGCTGAGTGTCTGAGGCTCCATGGAGCAATTTGCTGAACATTTATCTCATGTTATCTGGCTTTTTCTACATTAGTGAACCTCAAAAACTTGGAGGAAAAGAGCTCCTGCCCTTTTTAGTGGTGCAGATCAGATACATTACTCAATACATTGATTTGAGGCAGAAACCAACTTTTTGGAGGAAGTGAAGATGGAAAAAAAAACAGATCTGAAGATCCCTCTTCTCCTATCCCACAGCTGACTGGGGAAGGAAGCTGGTTTCTGTCAGCCTGCTTTACCCACAATTGATTCAAGACAATTCATTTTGGACAAGAGGAAGGGTGCCCTGAGATGGAAAGGAAAACAGAACTGAGGCTCTGGGTAAACCTGTGAGCATTGGCATAGGGACGCAAACCGTTCCTCCTCTTGGAGTCTTTGTTAAAATGCTGCTCAGCCATAAGTAACCCCACTGGGCAGCACTGAACTGTTCATTTGACTTTTAAACTTCCATAAACGGGTGTCCTGGAGTTGTCCTGCTGGCTGTACTCCCAGGCAAAGCCGTGCTGCTGCTGCAAGCAGAAGAGCATCTTTTTGCCTGTCTGCGTTCTCACTGTGTTTGGTGGGCAGGAGGGGGAGGGAATAACACAAGAGCTTCTTGTTTGTTAGCTGCCTAACACGGCCTGCCCTCCTCGTGCCTTGCTGCCTTGCTCCAAGAGGAGAAGAGCTGGCCCAAAGGGGTGCAGTCCTCCAGGCAGTGATGCTGTCAGCATGTGCGGGGAGGGTGCCAGCTGCCTCTGACAGAGGGTGATTGTGTGGGGAGGGCTATGGCCGCTTGACGCACTGACCGGAGCGGTCGGGATCTGGCACACTGCGTCATCCCACAGAGCGGGTGGGATGCTGAATCCTAGGAACAAGTCAAAAGCAGAGAACAGATTTTTTTTTTTTTTTCATGCCCTCTTGTTTTTTTCCTTGAGTGAAATAGTTTAAACAGAAGGAAGTGATTTCATAGCTGAGCTCTTTTTTTCTTTTAACAAGGCTGCTTTTGAAATCTTTCAAAAGTAACAAGGAACATAAAGCTCTTTCTCTCAACCATGCCTTTCCTTTGCATTGGAACTAAGGAAGGACTGATCTGTGTACTGCACATAGGCATAAAATCATGTCTGCTTTGGCTTGCAGCTCAGTGACACTTTGCCTTTCACCACCACCATGTGTTCCCTTTAAATGAGCAATCAGGGAACAGGCAGAAACTGAGCAGATACATCAGCTGAAACTTGGCACCCTCTCTTCTCCACTTTTTCTCATGTTACATTTAAAGACAAAGCTAAACTGTTTTTCTGCTGGGGATCACAGTTAGACTCTGAAAGCATTTGTCTGGACCAGTTGTAGTTTTGGCCCAAAAATGGATGACAATATCTAACTATTGTTTCAAGAAGTAGTGAAAGCACCAAATTAAGGATTACAGAGCCCAGGCCTGGATAAACTAGCTCTGGCCTGGATTTTCCTTGGCCTGGAACCAGTCATGAAAGGCTACAGTCTTTTCAGGTATTTTCAGGTGCATACCTGTATTTGTAGAAAAGTACTGGCTTAGAGTGTTACTATTGGAAAATCAGCCTGTATTTCTCCTGCCTAAAAGCTGATTAAATATCCGTTCTAATTTGTCACCTCTTGTTTTTACAGTGTTGATACCTCTACCATATACCTCCATATGCATCTTTGGGCATTCCTCCATATTTAGAATTTAGACTGTGAGATTGTGATACTGAGGGTTTATAACTGAATTTCAAATAAGCACAATAGCAGCAACCCTTTTTATTAGTATTTTACTAATCCTGATGATTAGTCTTCTGTTTTGGGTGAGTTCTCAATATTGTTTGGCCAAAATTAGGCATGCCTTTTTAGCCAAGGACCACAGCTAGCCCCCAGGATGTATGGAGAACAAACAATAAATTCATAATTGTTTACCCTTTATATTCCTGGGAAGTAAAAAGACACTTAGGACTTTCCTGCCTGGAGAATCATCCCCTTTGTTTGCAGGAATGTGGATTACTCGGTACGACTGGGAATGTCGGCACAGATAAAAAAGGTGAAGGTTCTTTTTGTATAACTTTTGATTTAAAGGAGTCTCACTGTGTTTGAAGACAGTCCTTTACTTACTATAACAAACAGATAAATGTAAGAAAAAGATCTGGAAGTTCAGTCTAAACATCTGGAAGGGTAGAACTGCTCAGCAACAGCTTTTTTCCTGCCCTCTCTGCTGGGGTTATGAATTGCATGAGACTTATTTTTGTACTTCTGTAGCTTTTCTTTCACATCTAAGTACCAAGTGGGGTTGGAAAACAGCAAAAAAAAAAACAAAAACCTGTTAATGCACATGAGTGCTCACATATGCTGTAGCTATACCATTGAAGCAAATAAAGTGCATTATTGATAACTTTAACCTTTCTGACTGGTTGTTTTGACATGCAGTCTGCATCTTCACTCCCTTTTTCTTCTCATGCAGTAAAAGCACTTGATTATCAGTAGAATAGAAAAAGACTATGAAATAGTGCTACAACCTGACTGAAAGCACATGGTGTCTTGACAGAGGCATGTCTTTATTTCTATATCCCTTGTACAGCATCAGGTAATTAACCTGAATGGTTTATCTTTGTTGGCCTTAAGGCTTGAACAATATGAAATATATTTCATCAGTTAACAAGGCTGTGGTCCTGGTCTGAGATGAAGGTGATCATGTCTAGACAGACCTTAGTTATGGTATCACTCAAACTTTGACAGACTTTCCCTGCCTGTGGAACATTATCCCTGTGGGCCAAAGGAAGCATCAGCCCTCTTAGCACAATGTAGCTTATAAGATGGTCTTCTGGAGGAGCCAAGGTTTAACTCTGAGCCCAGTGACTGTAAGAAGACAACTTTACCTCCTTCTTGAGGAGTCCTGCTGCTGTTGAGAGACATGAGCATTGCAGCAGCATTTTTTGAGATGAGAAATGGAAGATGTTGTCTTAGCTTGGGGTTGTCCTTCCATCAGGTAACAGTGGCCTCATGGGGAGAAGAGCAGCATACAGTCAGGTTTTTTTCCTTGTAATTATTACATTTTCCATAGATAATTGGGCTGGGCTATAACATCAGGCTGCTGTTCAGATGAGAGCAGCATTTTTCACGGCTTCTTCTCCAGAAGTGGTGCAGTGTGAAGACATAAATACCATGTTACCCTATGGTCTGCACAGGGGACCAGTTCAGAGTCACTAACCCTGCCTGACCCCCATGTCACAGAAATGTCTCTTGTGTATTGATTTAATCCTGACAGAAAAACAAGGCAATAAACTCTGTAATTGGTGCAGGCAATACAAGCCTGAGCATCAATGACTTTCTGTTCTAGCACACAGGTTGCAGTTATATGCAGTCCCAGTGTTTTTAGATAAGTGTATTTTAAATGTGCATAAACAGTGAATTTAACCCTACAGTCAAGTAAGCTGGGAAATTATTGCTTATGATTGTAGTCTAAATGGAGAGCTCATAGAGTTTAAGGGATAAAATCTTATTACATTGTTTGGATAACCAGGGTTTATAGTACATGCCTTCAGAAATGCAGTGTGACAGCACTACTTTCAAGCTGTATCATCAAATATTTGCACAAAAAAGTGAAATATTGATTAAAATTATTATTTATAGCACACCTTATCTATCCTAATGGATTTTGGATGACTTGAACTCCCTCTTCTCCCTCGGCCTTAGGAGTAGTTCTGATTGCTCCTCAAAAGCTTCCTTGCAGGAAAAAAGATGCTGTTTAGGGTGTCGGTGGTTTCCATGCTTTGCCATTTCCATTTATTGTATATTATGTATTATATTTTTGGTTTTCTTGGGGTTTTTTGTGGTTTTTTTTTTATTTCCCGATGCATCTTAATGACATAAGTAACAGTGTACTTTTAGCTTGCCAGTAGATTAAGGGGAATGAAAGTCTCCATATTACTGCATATATTTGTTAAACGTTTAATTCAGATTTGATCTGAAATCATTCAGATTTAGTAACAAGAACTTTAACTTTTAGTCAATGACTCATAACAAGTGTAATATTTTTTTTATATTTATAAATGTAAATGTCTGTGTTCTATTTTCTTGATAAATACAACTTGATCACTGTATTATACAGGTCTAGCACTGTTTTCTAACAGGAAGACAAATTTTCACAAAGAATTATTAAAAGTCAATCAGGTTTTCTTTTTCCAGTTAAAATAATGGAGGCATGAAAACTTGCCAAGGATCTATGTACAATATATGCATAATTATGCACATATTTTAGTGTGTTTTAAATTTAACACCCTTTGTAGGATGTTTCTTGGTTGCTTGTTATATTTCATGCTGCTAGTAAAAGCAGTACTCATGACTCATGTGTGCTCTGTCTCAAAATCTCAGTCACTGATCATTTTTATTATTTCTAGTCCTGTAAATGAAATCTGGTGGATTTTCTTGATTTTTTTCTAGTAGTCCCAAACCAAATCTTTTCCTGTTACTGGTTGGTTGGT
>VZUA01026252.1:1057-15026 GCA_013401035.1 Horornis vulcanius | reverse complement strand
CCCCACATTCCTGCTCGGTCACAGCAGCCGTCCCCAGTTCTGCTCTGATGTGAGGGATCTGAGGTGAACAGGCTCTCTCTCTCCAGCCCACTACCTATAATGCCTTCATTCTGCCCTTGGATTTTTTCCCCCCCATAAACCACAGTCAAATGACACCTTTAAAACAGTCTTAAATGACATGTGCACACACAGGCTTTTCTGAACATCTCTTGCTTTGGGAGACACACTGGAGATCTCTGATGGCTTACTCTCAGGCTTTTAAAACATTGAAGGAGTGTCTGCAATTGGATCCATCACTGAGGTGACAAGCCCCATCGAACCCCAAGCCAAGCAGCTGCTCTAACTCCAGCACGTTACAGTGAGCAACTGACCCTGCTGTCGTTAGCCAGAGCAGAGCTCCACAGGGAAGGGAGGCTCTGCCTGCCTCCACCTGGCTGCAGGAGCAGCACCAGCCTCATCAATAGACTAAGGACAGAGCACACGTTAGAGGGCATAACACAGACAGACAGATGCTGTGCTGGAGACAGAGTCAGGGACGTAAGGCTTCAGTGACCAGGAAAAGCTGATGAATAGATTTACAATCAGGAATTGGAGATAACAGAAATAAGATAATTACTACAGAGCTGGTTGCAAGGACAGACTTTTTTCACCATCTTCCCTGAAGCACAAAGAGAGAGTAATTTGTTAAAGATAAGAGAAACAGTGAGAAATGTTTAGTATCAGGAAACATTACAAAAAGCTTGGTGAGAAACAGAGGACACAGCACAGCAGGGCTTTAACAGTCACTACTGGGACATTCTAAACAAACTCAAAGACTTGTCTGACAGTTTAATTATAAAGAGAAGAGGCCCAGCCTCCTACATTTATTCTTCATCATTCCCAAATCATTGTGAAGAATGTCAGGAGACACTGAGGTCACAACTGTGGCTGTTATCACAAAAGGAAAAGCAACTACATCTTCCATTTTGCCAGGATGTAGGAAGCATTTTACAACTATCAAATTTCAACCGGCAACTGATTTATTTGATAGGTCAAGTGCTTTTAGTTTGTCACCCTCTTTTCTCAGATGTGTGAAAACAGTTCAGACATTCCCTGCCAAGCTGTACCACTCTGTTTCTCCAGCTGCACAGTTAAAGCATCAATCACTGCACTGTTTCCTCAACACAGCTGATTCCAACCCAGGATCTTCTCCAGCTGTCCCTCTCCACAGCACTCTGCAGCAGCACTCCAAGGACAAGGCTCCAGGAAGCAAGCAGCCTGCAGCAAGCCAAGTCCAGGCCAAGCTGAGCCATGCCAAGTATTACCTGCTTTTACAGGACAGCTACAACACTCTTTTCCAAAGGAATCTGTTTCCCTTAGCACCAGTCCCAAAAGCAAGAGATACCCGTGCCACAGTACCCTTATAGCCAGCTGAGGCCAATTTACAGCAAGCCAAGGCCTTGGAATAAATTACACTCTCATATACTCAGTTCAATGTCAGTTCTAGAAACAGACTGGCTGTTCATATTCTCTTCACCCGAAGAAAGGACAGGCCAGACTAACAATTTCAAGTTAGCTTTGGTAAGAATTTAACTTCTTCCAAGAAAGGAACATTAGATCTTGAGAGTACAGATGTCAGTGCACATCTGCACATTAATATACACAGCAAAAACGTTTCAAGCTGTTAAATTTGGAAAAAAATCATTTTAGTGCTTAGATCCCAAATCCAGGGAAGTGGGATAGAGTTAGTGCAAAACTGAACAGCCAGGAAGATGTTTCCCCCACTCTGCCTTCCTTCCTCAGGGGATGGGGCTGGTTGCATTGCAGCTGTCTCTGCAGAAGGGCAGGCCCAGCTCCACACACAGCTCTGGCTCAGCTGAGCCCCTGCCAAGCACAGCCAGACAGATGATGCAGATGTGTGCTGCTGCCACCGAGTACAGCAGGCACAGGAGGGCTCCTGACAGCACTCCAAACTTCCTCACATCCACTCATTCCAGAGGGTGGGAAACAAATGTCAGACATTTGAAGGGTCCAGCCTGCAGAAGCAGCATGGGAGACATTGCAGCACTCCCAATAAAAAGCATCACACCAGCAGCCTTGGCTCAAGCATATTGTTATTTCAGCCACATCAGAAGTTTGAGGCTCTCTTCTAAGTCTGGCCTAACGTAAGTACAAATGAGAGGATTCTGAAAAGAGCTGCAAGCTAGCTTGTGAGGGCTGACAGGGTGTCTGAAAATGTCTATTTACCCACCTTTATCACTATTTGTTTCACATTTAATAGATCTTCAATTCACAGGAAAAACTTCTAAAGCTGAGCCCATTAGTAGGTAAGGTTCTTTTGAGTTTTCCTGGAATCATTCTCCAATTATTTTACAGCCCTTCAACACTTGGATCTTTAGCTAGCCATCTGGTAACGACACAAGTCCTCACTGCGAGCTGCCTACAGGTGGCATCACAGCTCTGCACTGTCACCAGCTCTGGTGCTGCACGCACACTGCAGGGGAGGGCAACACTCCCCCACCACTACTGCAGTGGCCAGCTAAGGGACAACCTGCAGAACAAACCTTACTCGCTCCTCTAGGATGGTTACCCCCTACAAATCTCATATGCTGAAGCAAAATTACTGATGGCCCTTGCTGAGTGTCCCCAGCTTGTGCCATCTCACTGAGCTGTCCTGAAAGTTCCTCTAAAGGGGCTTTGGGAAGATGAGTGCTCGTTGCAGTGAGCTTAACAGCAGAGAACACCTAACACGAGAACCCAAACTTCTAAAGGTGTGCAAGGAGCAGCAGAGCTGAGCCGTGGGATGGGAGGGAACACAAGGTGGCAGGTGAGGATGGGCTGCATGAAACAGATCCAAGCAGCAGAAACCAAAACCAAAAAGACAAAACAAAAAACAGACAAGGAAGGAGTAAAGGTGTTACACACAAAGAGCCAAGCAGGGCGTACTCAGAAATCGGGTCCTCCTGCCACCAGGCTTGAAGGTCACTCTCTCAGATGCACAGTTAAACTTCGCACAGCCTGTGAGAAAACAAGAACGGGGAGAACAGAGAGAGGAGAGGAGAAGAGACAGAACACCACTACAAGATGTTAGCAACTTGAAGTTGGAAGGGTGAAATGCAATCAGGACACACAAGAATAAGTCTCAAAGTGCAGACCAAGGAGTACAGAGACAATATACGGAGTGAAGAGACTCCCTCCAGCACCTCCAGACGTGAGGCCAGGTTTGCACTGCTCCTCTCCAGGACATAACCCAAGCACAAAGTTGCAATCTATAGGAAAGCCAAATCCTGGCAAAAGTACCCGATTATTAAATGGTACTGCACATCTCTGGATGCAGGCAGATGATTCAAGTTGCTTCTAAATGCCTGAAACAGTTCCTTAAAAAATAAACCTCTCCAGAAAATTCTCCCTTAAAGTCTGTTTCCATTTTCTGTATGTAATTCTCCAGTTTCAGCAATTGGAACTGATGTATTCAAACTGTCTATGGCAAAGCTTTTCAAAAAGATGTGCAAGGGGGAAAAAAACCTAGAACAGCTAATAAGTAAAGGAATCATCCCCTTAATGACAAGCAAGAAAAGCCCTCCTTACTGAATAAATCAGAGCTGTGCCTGAGAAATTATTTGATAACATACTAATAACAAGGAACTCACAACCTGAGAAACCTGAGTACGTGAACAATTTACTACTCCCACCATTTCATCCTCCTACACTGACTCTTCCTTCCAGGATAATTCACAATTAAAGAACATGAGCCATTTTTTACCTTTTACTGTTAAAAATTCCATTGAGAGAAACAGTTAGGAAGTCTAAAAGGACTAAGACTCCAAGTCTTTGGAAACTTCCAACCATTTCAGTTATCTGCTCACATCAAACCTGCTCTGCCCCTTCCTCAGTCTCAGTTCTGATTTCCAGCCCCCCAATCTCATCTGTCTCTTTTCCTCTGAGCCAACACCTTGCCCAGGTCAGCAGAACTTTGCTGCCACCATCCCACTGCACTCTCTCGTGCTGTCCTTGGGGTGTCATACCTGCAACCACCTCACGCTTCACCGTTGCAGTGAGAAGCTACAACATCCTCATCAGCCTCCATGGAAGCTGGGCACCTCAAAGCTACTCTAGAGCAGGTATTAAAACCCAGTGTCCTGAAGTCAATCATTCATTTGCACTGTTAATGACACTGACTGCACCCGGACTCTTACCTTGGCCTGGCGCCGAAAGGCTCGGTACCGACAGGGCACCGTCACTGGTGAAGGCAGAGTAGAGATTTTCACTGGAAGGTGAAGGTTTCAGGGGCTGTAACAAATGGTTCTGCCCTGTCTCTGGCACGCTGCCAGGAGGATGAAGGGTCTGCTGAGGGGGCAGCACTGATGGTGCACTTTGAGCTGACAGGTTGCCTAGAGGAAAAAGGAAGGCAGACAGTTTTGGTTTCCGTACATTTTTGAACCTGATCAAGCATGACAATCCAGGCAAGAGAAGGAGAGGCAGGAGGAGAGAACTACTCTCCAGTTTCTGAGAAAGCAGAAAAATTCCTCAGTTTTAAGAAAACTCTGTGCTGCTTCATGTGCTCACAGAGCTCCTCTACCACACAACAAAGCAGAAATGAGCAGCCAGGGAGAGTGGACACAGAAATCTCTGCATGATGTGGAAGTAACGAAGTGAACACGCAAGAAGCAGTAACAAATATTTCTGCTGGCACTGCTGGCCCTCCAATGCTGTTTGTTCCTGCTACAGGATTAGAGAAACAGCTCCAATTACCCAGGGAGTATCTGTCACCCACATCACTCAATCAGTAAACAGAACCTAGTTCCTGAGTTCTGTTTATTAGGAAAATGGTCTAAGAAAGAAAGGAAGCCTTGTCAATTGAAAGCGATTCTCAATTTGTAAGTACAATAAAACCTACAATTCCATTAAAAAAGCCGCTGTTTTAACATCCATCAACTGTAAGTTTCTGCAGTGTAAGGACACTAGTAATATCATGCTTAAGTGGTACTAAATTAGAAAAAAGAAATTATCTACAGATGACTAAAGAGACCAGACCCTTTCTGCATAATCAGTTTCAGGAGGGAACAAGCAGAGTTTCTTTAAAAAAAAAGTTTTCTGCCACACTGTAAATTTACACTTTTCTTCCTAGTCAGAGCCCCATGACTAATATCTAAAAAATACAAATCACAAATTTAAAACTGCTCTTACAGAACAATGTCACAGTACTGTTCAGTAGACTGAAAAAGTCCCAAGCAAGACTACCAAACAGTGAAAGCAATTTCAAACATGATAGAAGAAATCCAAGGAGGAGCTGGTACACATACACACACACACTCCTCAAAAGACAGAGAGACACAGATCTAAGAATAAGAGATGGTACTGGGTCTGTTTGATCTGCTAAAAATGTTGAAGGAAGCCTTACCTGATAGCTGAGGGCTTTTATGTCCCTGGGAGCTGCTACGACTGGACTTGCTGCTTTTTCCTTTCGTAGGTCGTCTCCTCCTTCCTGACAGGGGTGCAGCTGGGGGAATAATTACTGCAGGTGGGGCCTTTCCCAGTTTCATGTAGAGTGACTCAATCTCCTGCTTCTGGCGGCTCTGCAGCTCCTGGATCTCTTTAAGGTGCCTAACAAGATACAAAACAGTGGGATTCACAAGAATTCTATGTGTACACACACATGCTAACAATTCCTCCTCTCCAGTCAAGCCTCAGCTGCCTCTTTGGTCAAACTCTCAAACATTTAAGAAAGCAGGAAAGAAATCTTTTCCACAAATAACCACTGAACACACATGGCAGAACACTTGCCATTTTCCAGTGTGCTCTAGTCCTGGCTAGAATTCCAAAGCTAAGTTCCCAACGTTGCAGTCACAAAACCAGAATAAACAGAAGTACAAAAAAAGCATTCAAATGCTACAGGAATAGCTATATTACTCATTTTCTCAGACATAAGGCCTTGGAGACTTCTACACTGATATTGCCTTACAGTTTGTTTCAGAGCAGTTGCATATGCAGGATTTGAAACTGCTGGCTACCCTAAAAAAAAGTTCAACTTTCAGTATAAATAAATTAGTAGGTCACATTGCTTCACTTCTAAATTCTTTTTCTGAGCCAGCAAGGTCTCTTCAGGAGAAGAACCATTAGAAATGCCAGAAATGCGTATCAGAAATGCAGACACCTGTGTGTCACTTTCAAACAAGACTCTGTTTTTCCCACTAACTCCAACGATACGCCAAATCATCCTTAGATCTACAGTCTTATCCATAGTGCAGCTGGCAATCACATACAAGGTTACAGGGTAGAAAATACAATCCAGCAAACATGTATATTCCTCTTTTGTTTTAACTGTGTCCTGCTTTCCCTCCAGAGAGCCTTACTTCCCACATAAATGCTGCCCATGGCTCCTGACACTCAGCAAAGGCTAAGGGAAGCAGAGGTGACATGCAGATGAACCCTGTTACACCTATTCCATTCACACCCACCCAGAGCAAAGCCTTACTTCTCCCGTAACCGGCGGAGTTCCAGCTTCAAGTCTTCATCTTCAATATCCGACTCATTGTCACTGCTCATGTAGGAAGAGTTGAAGGAGTTGCTGAGGCTCTGAACAGGGAGGCTGATCTTCGATCCCAGGTGCTGGACAGAGTCTGGGCTCCCTGAGCCATCATCCAGATCCTTCGCCATCCCGCTCAGAAAGGCGGCCTCCAGATCGGAGGATGGACCGTTCATGTGCGGGGACTGCCTCGACTCCAACTCTTTCTTGGGAGCTGCGGCCGAAGAAGCGACTTGTTCCAAGCCCACAGAGAGAGGAAGAGTCATCGGCTCCTTCTGGGCACAGCTGACCTCATCCCGAGCCTTGGACACGGAGAAGCGCCCCACTTGATCCGTCGTCGTCGTCACCTGGAAGCGCCCGACCTTGGTGGCGTGAGCAGCATCTCCCAGGGCAGGAGCTGCCTCGGGAACGCCATCCACCCCATCCAAGGAGCAGGCAGGCACAGCCCCGCTCTTGCGGCTCTCAGCCTGCTTCACCAGCGTGCTCTCTGGGCTGCTGCCAGACAGGCTGGAAGAATCACTGGAGGTGGTTTCAAATTGCACTGGCTTCGTTTCAGGTTTGTCGCCCTCTTTGAGAACATCATCCACTGCCACGGATACCTAGAATAGAAATACAATCATGCGGACTTCCTTAGTTTTTCTTTAAAGTGATGCTTTTATTTCCCTTAATGCTAAGATGCATCTGAGAGGGGAAAATAACTCATTTCCTAGGTACACCACAAAGCAAGCTACTGCTTCCCTCCAGGCAAAACACTGCCACACAAAGCAGCACTTGTGTGTCATCTGGAGGATCAGCCCCAAGGAAGAGCAGCCTCACATGGAGCCCCCTTCACCAGCAGGACTAACAGAGTGAACACCCCAGCACTGTCAGTGGAAGAGCAGCCCGACATTGAAGACCAAGGCCACGATGAAACCCCGTGTTCACAACTCTAGACCTGCACACTGTGCAGTCCCTGCCCCAAATGCAGCCCTGCTCTCACAGGGACAGCAAGTCCTGCACAAGGCACACTGGGCTGGCAGCAGGAGGAAGCAGCCCAAGGAGCTGTAGGTGCTGTACCAAGAGCAGGTGAGTGAGCATCTCCTACCTGAAAGCGGCCCATCTTCAGCACGCTGGCTCCTGCAGCAGCAGCGCTGCTCTCTCCGTCCCCTGCTGCCAAAACTGAGCAACACCACAAGGCCATCAACACCACAGTGAGCAACAAATCATTGCAACTACAACCATCTCTTTCTAGGTACTTCAAACTCATCTCTCTGTTACCTCCAAAGAGGCTTCTGGACTCTTAGCACCACATTAATATTAAAATGTTAATTTTTAATGTTAAGTTGAAGCATTTTTCTACAAAGCTTCCCTGCACAGTGTATTTGCCAAAAGCACACTTTTAGGCAACGGTAAAAAAAGCACACTGATTTCAAACTGGGATGTGAAATATACAAAAAATAAAAAATAGAATTGAAATTTATGAAAGAAAAAGCTTATTTTGATTCAATACCCAGAGTGTCTATCTAAATTTCACAAACACCGGGGACAATTTATTCACAGAGAAGGGCAAGTTGAAGAAATGCTATAAACTCCATTTACTCAAAGCAGTCTATCTGAAATTTTCCAAGCTGGACTCTTAGGTGTCAGCTCCTAATTCTGTTGCTCTGTGCACTGGCAGGATAAAGTTACAAAGCTGAGAAATAACATTCTATTTTTAAATCAGTTCTATTGGACAGTTTGCTCTGTGTATTAGGCAACTTCCCAGTTTGTTTACCTTTACCTTCTAAATTTAAAAGAAAAAACCCAACTCATTCTATAGCAGACTAATGAATTCTACATTACAGTTCGCCAATATCCCAAAATGAGGGTATTTCATTTATTTTCCCTCACAGTTTTATTGGCTTCTGAAGGTTTGTTATTAAACTTCAGAGGGACATGCATGTTAAACAGTGTTTACTAGACAGTTCAAGAAAAAAATTTCAGCACCATATTAACAGCTCCTTTTAAAAATAGGAGATTTCAAAAATTAAAAAAATTACATAAATAGTAATAGGAAAATCTCAGATAATTTTGCAAGTGTCTGGACTCCCCCTCCAGTAACTCAATTCATATAAATTAGAAAGTCTGATCATCCAGACTTTAACTGGTGATCATTTAGTCAACCTTCAGTTGTTCTAAAGCAGACAGAACAAAGTCTGGGTTTCTTACAACCTTTCTGAAATTTTTAGTAGTTGAACCTTGGTTTCTCTGCTCAAACAGAAACAAAACACCCTTAGGTAAGGGAGAGGCATCCTACATACAGAACACAGGGCAATGACACAAAATGAGTCCTACTGCTGTTGCCAGGAACATAACACATGACAGAAAACAGTTCCTTCAAGTCCTGATGCTGTACCTTAGCAGCACAGTGGAGACTCTTTGTGAGTCTTAATCCAGGTTTTCAGACAGCTTTAAATCCTAAATGAGTCCCTAAAATATGCAGGTATCTATCATTCCCCCTCCTTGTGGCCTACAGGGCAAAATTTCAGTCTGGCTACTAAAAACTAGTAAGATCCCCTGAAGGAGCTGCCATACCATGACTTACTAGAAAAGGCTCTAATGGTTATTCTGTTCAATTTTGATTTCTATGTCCATGCAGAGAAATCACCTACAGTAATCATGGCTGTCTTACCATCCTTCAGACACTGCGCTGCTGTGGACACCGGCCCAGTGACCGCTGTTGATGCTACTGAGGGCACAGACTGCAGGTTCAAGGAGGAAAACAAAATAAATTAAAATAATTAGCAGTTTCATTGAATGTTAATGAATCCAACATACTGCATATTACCTAACTTTTTTTGCTTCCAACAGGGACAAAGCATGAGCCATGAAAAGCCAAATGCAAGACAAGAGATTTTCCAGGCCTTATAACCCTGAGGCTGTGAGCAGATCACCCCGTGGCCTCTGCAGGAATAATGCAGAAATAGCCACTTGGATTGTCAATCATTGTCTTCATTCAGTGTCCAAAGCCCCTTAATAGAAGCTTTTAAAATTTCAGATCCACACTTGAAACATCCCTCCCAAATTAAGACTGACACATCACATATTGCTTGTTTAGTGCTCTTTCCCCTTATTCCACAGTCACTTCCATTTCTAGTTTGGTGACACCACCAGAAAAGCTGAAATAACAGCTAATACCAAAAAACAGCCTCAGGAAATTACATAATCTATTGCAACATACAGACTTCCCCGATTTTGGTTGACTCAGTTCCACAAACTGGAAGATGACTCTGAATTTTTATTTTTAAAAGTCTAAATGCTGGTGTAGTGATATTAAAGGCAGTGACCTAAGAGTACGACTTGGACAAAACACTGAGGTTTTTCAAGACTACTAAACTGCCAACACTGCAAACATACACAGGCAGGAGCAGATGTCACTGGGACCGTCTCTGGACTAAGGGTTCTCCTCAGCTGAGCATCCAGATCTTCCAGTGGCTGTTGGGACTGAGAAAGAAAAGAGTAAAATGATGTCCCAGCTCAGGAAAAATAAAAGCATTGTAGAGAAACAGACATTTAATGCTAAAACTTAAAGCACTCAGTACAGCTTCCATATTTCTATCAAGCTTCCTTCCTACACACTTAGATTTAACATGTATAGCACAGTAAGACTGGAAGTAACTCATGCAACATATTTGTTCAAAAACAACAGAACAAGAAAATTAACTAGAACTTAAAAAAAAAAACCTCCACAATACCACTCAAAACCAATCAATCAACAAAAAATCCCAACCCACAAGTTCCCTCAGACAGGCTACAGAGGTGGAGTGACTTGCAGAGGATGGAGAGGGGCAGAATCTCTCAAGAATGCTTATCACTTAGATTTCAGCTGTTTCAGTTAGAATACAAGATGTTTTTCAAACCTGGCCAGTTGGATTGTGGAGAGGAAGAGAAGAATAATATTTTACCTAAAAATATCTTGAAGACAAGAAAGTCCCAAAATGATTAAATTAGGGCCATGCCCGTAAGATACATTGAAAGAAGAATGTATTGTCAGACACATTAAGCTGCAAATCTGACCCTACAGAACAGAAACTTTCATCCAAACTTTAGTATTATTAATCTTTCCAAGTCTTTTACATAAAAAAAGCTGTATCTGTTTATAAAACTGAAGCAGAGATCATGATAACATAAAAAAACTACTCTCCACTGGAAGTTAGAGGCATGCAATAGCATAAAGATGCTTTCAACAGGCTGCCAGGATAACATTCTTCCTGACTTGTGGATTTCAAAGCAAAACCAAAAACCCCAGGAACAAAAAAGCCTGTATCAATTCCATTATAGAAAAAGAGCAGAAGATGCAGATTTCTGTGACTCCATCCAGAAATCCAACTGCTTAGTGACAAGTGAGGTAATTTAATCCAACACTGTAAAATAAGGGGACATATCACCAGAAACACTAAATAATTCTCATCACTTTTGCTCAAAAGAAGATATTTTCTTCAAGTAAACAAAGAGCTATCAGAAGGATCAGGAAGTAATGATTTCCTTACAGAACAAGGGGATCAAAATGAAGCTTGAGAGATTAATCTAAATTCACTTTAAAAAGCAATTAAGGAATAAATAGAACAGGTATTTAGGACTATGGAACAGGCTGTTCAAAACTGGTCTGAGATGACGTGTGCTCTGCTGCTAAGGAAAGGGAAAAAGTTGTGTAATCACCTACTAGTGGCAGAAGCAGCATGGAAGGGAAGCCTTATCTGCTTCAAGACAAGCCAGTAATTTTCCAGATAGAATTATGTGATAGCAGCAAATGCTCATAACAGTCAATTAGATTTGATCCAGTTGGTCTCCTCCAATTTTGTCTCACTCCTAGACAATCCTTCTGAGTTCAAATGAGAACTGAAATTCAGTAAGTTGTTTGCAAAGGACAAGAAGCAAGGGATCTATATTTGCGACTCTTCCATGCCACAAATCCTACCAGAAATACCTCTGACAAACAGGAAGCAGCCTTTTGCAGTGGTACCGTGGTTGAGTCACAGAAGTGGCTACAAGTGCTGTTGAGATGAGGGGAAAATACTACTAATATACTGAGTTTCCAGCAATGGAAATGAAAAGGACTATGAACTCCATATGACTGATTTTAACCAACTGTCTCCTGATCCATCTGATACCCGACCATGGGAAGAATGCAGGTAAGAATTATCACCAAACTGTAGTCTTCTTCTCTTCAGTAAAACCATGCTTCAGAAAGAACTGACTAAAAGAGATAAACCAGCCTCTGCCCCTGAAGTCAGGGGAAAAAACAAGTGGTTTTTTTCTTGCTCAGTTTGGAGAAAGAAGATATCATTTCCTTGCTAGTCACAGGGCAGGAATATGGCTTATACATCTAAGATTAAGATGTAAAAATAAGCTACTTTTAGAAAATATTTCAGTTGAATAAGACTTTTCCCATCCAAACTCAGGCATCATCTGCCTTAGCTGTGCAAACCACACAGAATCACAGGCTGGTCAGGCTGGAAGGGAGCACAGCGCTCATCTGCTCCAGCAGGAGAGATCCATCCCAGAGATCCCAGAGCTGGCACAGCACTGCCTGCAGAGGGTTCTGCAATATCCCACTGAGGAGACTCCACAGCCTCTCTGGGCAATCTGCTCCACTGCAGGGTCACTGCACAGCAAAGAAATTCTTCCTCGTGTTCAGGTGGAGCTTCTGTGCACCAGGGTGTGCCCATTGCCTCCTGTCCCATGGCCTGGCACCACCATTTAAACACAAAATACCCCAGCTAACTATTGTATACAAGGACAGAAGCTAAGCAGGGGAAGCCACTGCTGTGTTTCAAGTCATGTTTATGATAAGGAACTTCAAATATCTTTTGCAAATCTTAAAACCTAGTGAAATCAGAATGTAGAAACAATCACAAAATAAAACAAAACAAAAAACTCCAAACCAACAAACAAAAATTCCCAACAAACAACCAAACAAAAAGGCAATCATCAAAAGAAACAACCAAATCCCAAAACCTCATGAGGAATTCACAAAGGCAATTTTACATTTTCATAAACATTTCATGGCAATATATAGTTTCTCATATTATTTTGGTATTATACTCTTTTCAAGAAGAAAACAGGTTCAAGTTTTATGCACACACTCTGCTGCATTATATTATTTTAAAAAATATTTCAAGTTCAGATTAACACACTAAAACCTCTAAGCCTGATTAGGCACTGGGTACAGCACCCCAAAAGGCAAGCTGCACAGAAGCACAGAACGGTTTGGGTTGGAAGGGACTTTAAAGATCATCGAGTTCCAATGCCCTGCCATGGGCAGGGACACCTTCCACTAGAGCAGGTCACCCACGGCCAGTGCTGAAGCCACTCAGGCAACCGCTACAGTTACTCAAAAGGGGTTACTGAGTCAAAAGAAAAGAAAACCAAGAACATTAATAACATGCAATGGAGAGTTTAATTGAAACATGCTCTCTGAGGGGAAAAGAAGCAGATCAACTCTGCCAAGTTGTGTAGCACCTGAGTTAGTGAAGGTCCTGGGAAAGGTGGCAGCTGCTCACTGGATGGAGTGCCAGCCGGAAGGTCAGAACCTATTGGTAGCACCTATGGACAACGAAGAGGAAACGCGCGTCCATCAGACATGAACAACAGAAGGATCAGATACCAAGCTACAGTCACTCCTGTCATACAACACAAGCCTTAACTCTTGTTTGCATAGAGAATTCCTCCCTGGACAGTTAGCATAGAGTCTTTAGGGACCTTTGCAACCAAGTTGGGGAAGTCTGCTTTGTTTTTATTTTATAATCCAGATTATCCTTGAGCGGCCACAATTTCCAGTTTAAGCAAGCTGTAGTATCCAGGAACAATGTATCTTGGGGATATTATTTTCAAGTCTGGAAGAAAAGCTAAAATAATTCTTCCAAGAAGCCTTATTTCTAAAATGGTGCAAGAATGTGCTGAGTCTCCTTACAATAGACCTATGTTAACTGTCCATTAGAAACTGCAAATTGCTCCAAACAACATGATTGAAAACAGGAATGACAGAGTCTGAGGATGTCTCCACTCACTGAGAAACAGATTTGTAGAGCTTTCACACCAATCTTTTGATCCATCACTTCTTTTAGAGCCTGAAGGGGTGTTGATGACCCATAGAAGGTGATTAGGCCATGCAACCAGGTAGGGGCAAGTCATCCAGGTTATGTGGGGGAGGTTAGAGAGACTGAAGGGTTAGAGGGAGGCATCAAAGCCTCCTCACCAGGTCAGACAGCACATTCCAGTTAGTCATTTCCATTGTTAGGGAGGTGGTAAGGTCTAGGAATTAGCAACCCATTACACAATTTGCAATTCTTATTCTCAGCTGTCACCTTAAGGTTTGCCAGTGCCCATGAAGTGTGAGCACACACACAGTGAGTTACAGCTGCACACAGTGTGAGCACACACACAGTGAGTTACAGCTGCACACAGAGTGTGAGCACACACACAGTGAGTTACAGCTGCACACAG
>VZUA01026190.1:4080-18012 GCA_013401035.1 Horornis vulcanius | reverse complement strand
ATTTTAATAATAAAATATGTGGAAGAAGATCCAATACTGTCATTTTGGAATTGTTTTATTTCCACTGGATTGAACTAAAAATCAGATATGACATACATCATATGCTTCTTCCAAAGAATTAGCCATTTCTTCCAAACTGAGAACTAAAACAATTATTGTGCCTCCCTTAGAAAACAGGAAGAAATATTTCTGAATCCTGTCTGAACAGTACTTTCCGTCACTTTAAACAATAGATCAACTCATTCATTGAGTTATTTTCAGGCAACCATTTCTGTTCTTAAAGCTCAGCAGCTGCATTTCAAATCTTGCCGTGTTTCTATCCTCTCACCTTCATGCCTGCGGTAGCAATGCTCTCACCTTCTTGATAAGCAATAACAAGTTTCTTTCTATGCACGTGTCTGCCAGCCACGCAAATTCAGCATAAAGCACATGAGCTGTCAGTAGTTCAGCAGTTTTTCTTGATATATCCACAGCAACCACTTTGGTCTAAAAACCAGCATTGATTCCAGATTGCTTAATTTCTAATGCACTGTCATCAGCATGTGAAAGAGTATTTGCTGATTAGAAGAAAATTAAGTGTGGGAGCTGGTAGATCTAGCTGCAAGAATTCCTCAGGCCCTGTCCAGGCCCTTCTTGCTTCTTCANAGCTCAGCAGCTGCATTTCAAATCTTGCCGTGTTTCTATCCTCTCACCTTCATGCCTGCGGTAGCAATGCTCTCACCTTCTTGATAAGCAATAACAAGTTTCTTTCTCTGCACGTGTCTGCCAGCCACGCAAATTCAGCATAAAGCACATGAGCTGTCAGTAGTTCAGCAGTTTTTCTTGATATATCCACAGCAACCACTTTGGTCTAAAAACCAGCATTGATTCCAGATTGCTTAATTTCTAATGCACTGTCATCAGCATGTGAAAGAGTATTTGCTGATTAGAAGAAAATTAAGTGTGGGAGCTGGTAGATCTAGCTGCAAGAATTCCTCAGGCCCTGTCCAGGCCCTTCTTGCTTCTTCATCTTGGCCCTTTGTGTTTTCTGTCTTGGGGCCACAGAGAGCAGGGGCCCAGCGTGTGCAAGGGTACAATCCAGTGTTTGTCCCAGTTGCTCTTTCAGAGCAGAACCTGTTTCCCAGTTAAAGGCATTCCATGACCAGTGAATAAGCACCAAGGCTGCTCATTGGCTCCAGCAGAGATCTCAAGAAACTGGAACTTGAATTTCCAATTTTAAGAGCTGCATCAGTGATTGCAGTAGCAAAGAAAGGAAATGCATAGTGTAAAGGATGTCCCTTTTACAGCTACTGTTTTCATGTGGAAAATAGCCCTCAGCTGCTACAAAATGGGGAGCAAATTACATTCCTCTTTGTTTTGGGATCAAAAAACAGAGATATTCTCTTGCTCCAAAATGTGTTACTTGTTCACTTCTTCTTGAGTTATCTCTTGCATCTGTGCTGGCTAAGGATAAACTGCTGCTGTTCTGATTTGGTTGAAATTACATTGCCAGAGGCTGTAGCAAACCAAATGGATCAGGTTTGTATTTTACTTTTCCCCAGGCAACCCTAGTGGGTTCAGCAGGTTCATAGGGAAGTGATTAAAAATCAAATTCAATCTGTGTATTTTTTACAGGGTTATGTGCAATCTGTCACACATGCTTGTCTATTTTCACACAGTTACCCTTTGTGTTACATTTCTGCATCACATTAATTTCAGTTTAGCCACAAACATCAGCTGAGAAGGAGAATTCTCTAAGGAACTCCTTAGAGTTGCTCACTCTCTCCTGATATGATCTATACCATGCTACGCTGAATATTTCTTTAGATATGTCCTGCTTTCCTCTAAGAACTATAAACAAGATTTTAGTTAGAAACTCATGAAACCAGTTAGGATAAAACCCTGTAAACCAGCTACTCTGTATGGCATTTAATAATCCTTTTAAAATGCTTGTATTTCTTTTCCAGCCATTGCCTTGTTGGTCTAACGGGGAGTCTATCAGCTTTGTTTTCAAAAGACATAAATTTGGGCTGTACAGCTTGCAGTGATATTTTCTTAACCTTAAATAGGAGCAGAGCGTAAGTCAGAAGAGTCAGAAAACCTCAGATGACAAAAATAGATGAATTTGATAAGAATGATTTATAATAGCCAAGTATTTGGCACAGTATCAGAGCAGATAGTGTAGCACCATTTGATGCAAAGGATTGTTAGGTAACATATGAAGCAAGGAAATTTCAGTTATTCTTCTCTAAGGAGCTGGCATGCAGAGTTTCTTCTAAATCAAACAATCCCTATCACTAGGCTGAAAAATTAAGGCTCGACTTTGAGGGCAAGGCTGACAGCCTTGTTTGTTGAAATGTACCCTCAGCTTTGAAAATGTCCTCCCTTTATATGATGAATTTGATTCTTCACTGGAAAATCTTCTGCCAGAAAGATTGTTTGGGATTTTGTGGGAGTTCATCTGAAACACATCCAAGATGGAGCTCAGAGTCCGTACACACACACATAGTGAACTGAGCTGTGTTACCTAGGGTGAACTTAGAGGGCAAAATGAGAAGGCGCCTTCTATCCTGTGCCAAATCTTCACATGCCATTTTCTGTGTATGAAGACAAGAAAGGGAAAAATGCTGCTTGTAGAAATGGTACATGGTGCAAGCATATTTGAAAGTGTTTTGAGGCAAAATATTCTTCTAAGAACAATTTGAGATGGTTGGAATTCCCATTTATAATCTAACAGAGACAAGCAGGTAGAATGAGTTGCTGCGAGATCAAAATCCAATTCTTCTCCATCTTCCAGGGAGGACATAGCATTTTCACAGGATTTTCACAGGATTTCACTAGATACTCTGAGTTGGAAGGGACCCAAAAGGTTCATCAAATCCAAAGCTTAAGTGAATGCCCCATATGCAGCTAGAACCCACAACCTTGGTATTTACTAGCATCATGCTCTAAAAAACTGAGCTAATATCCTATATCTACAAATAAATTACTGGGAATAAATTGCCCTTTAATCTGAACAATTTAATCTTGAGAAAACGAACAGAAACAGTATTAGGATTTTTCTAGCTGTTTATTTAATAAGCTTTCTATAACCATGACCCAGAGAAAATATCTTTTATATGCCATAATATCAAGTGCTACATGTATAGATTTTTGCCCACACCAATACTCCGAATACACAGAGAACATCCAGAAAGTGGCCACTTCATTTAGATATTTTTAATATTTGTCATAAGATACCCTTGAATAAATACTACTATGAAACTACAATTAACAGATAAGTGAAGGGCTGCAAATAGCCTGTTCTCAAAGTTGTCCCTGCAGATGTCCTTTCTAGGCAAGCCACATGTCTCTCCCAATCATATTCTTTATTTTAGACTGTGCTTCTTAAATTCCATTGCCTGATCCTGATACAAACGAGGATATACAGCGATTTTAACTCAGTGGGTGAAAAGCAGTAGAGATTCTTCACTGCAACAGCAAGCAAGGGATATTTACCTGAGTATAGTATTAAATTTATAGTAGGATTTAGTTGGTTTAAACAGGACTTTAAGTGACAAGATTAGATGCTTAAATGGCAAACCATAAAATGCCAATTTACTACAGCATGTGGGAGGTTATGAAGTCTGTAGGAATTCCAGACTTTCAGAAGAAATTTCTGCAAGTGTCTGTGTCCTCTTGTGTGTGGTAGTTGTGAAAAACTCCTGTTTAACTTATGACTTCAACATGCTGGGATCTACCAGCAAAGTGTTCTTGAACCTCCTTGCTGGAGAACCAGTCTGAGGGTGCTCTGAGGGTGAGCCTGTCAAGACTGGTCTCATCCAAAATCTATCTGAAAAAGTTAATTTTTTTCAGAACATACACAAAGGTGACATTTCCCCAACCCAGTCATACCTAAGCTCAGTGGATGGACTGCTTGGGGTATGAGAAACCTGTTGACAGCCCTAAATCTGATGGCCTAGGCTTAAGCCTTTTTCTTGCTACTTTATGGGGAAAGACTCCTATGGCTGGGGTGCAGACTGTCAGCTGTGGGTGCAGCAGGGTGGTCTGGGATGGCTGCCAGCAGGGGTGAGGAGCTGCCTGTCACACCACGATGCTGCACTGCTCTGCACATACGCCAACTTCCCCTTATCACTCCCCTCCTAGGCCAAACACCAACCTCACCAAGAAAGGCAAAAAAGCCCTTCTACCTTCCCTTTAGATTCACAAGGATCTGTTTCTCAGTGTAGATTCTTCAACAGTCTCCTACACAAACAGCTCCCAGACAGACTTGCAGACTATATTTCAAATAAATGCTAAATATTTTCTGCAATACTAATGCTACATATGGCCATTCTAGTCAAACATTTTTTTGCTAAATATGTATTGTAAATTTCCAAATTTGCATCTTATTTGGTACTCACTCATTTACATGTTCCTCACAACCTCGCTTTGAGGATGAATGAGGCTCTTCAGTGAATAGTCAAGAATTTTTTTCACCATTGCGTTCAATGCATTTGCATAAAACAACTAAATTGTCTTTGATGCTCTGGGAACAGCATAATAATTTACTATAAATATAATTTAGACAAGACATATCCAATACTATAATAATGTCAGATTAATTTTGACTATAATTTATTTTAAAGACAACTTCCAGAAAAACATATTGATTAATGAATCACTTCAATAGGTTTTTTTTTTTCTATCTCATCTGACCTTTTTTTAACTGAGTATTCCAAAGCAATGGAAATTATATTCAGAAATATATAATGAAAACTGTTGTAATACACAGATTTAAAATTAAATTTTAAAATAAAAATACCCATGTTAATATCATTAATAAATACCAAGGCAGTTCTTATAAGCTTTGATAAACAGAAGCAGAATATTATCTAGTCCTTATCTTGAATTCTATAGAAACTCTATTACCAGCTGGAATCTGTTCCATCCCAGAAACCTAGAGTCATAAGAAAATTGTTGAAGAGGAATGTCCTTTACCAGGTGTTGTGCTCAGTGCAGTAAAAATATATGGAAGATACAGAAGAGGTCTAATGAACCCTTAGACAACTCCAGCAGGTTAGAGGGCTAAATATTTTACAACAACAGTACACTAGGGGGACAAGTTTTACTCTTTCTTCAATCCTGGACATATGTCACAGTGAAAGAAGACAGTGAAGCTTCAAGGAATAAATACTTTTGGCACTGCTAGTAGAAGATCCTGCATGTAGCAGGCCAAATATTATTACCCTTTGTCTTCTAAAGTCAGAAAGTAACTTAATACCTCAAAGTTATCTGATGTGTAATTTTTTTCCTTCAACTCAAACAGATGTTTCTCTGGCAGAGAATGCACTTTTTAAATATGAATGTGACAGGAAAGAATAAATGAATGCTCATAAAACTGAAATTGATAATTTCAGATATCATTAAGAAGAACAGATTGAACACTGTTTTGCTAGCTTAAATCTGCAGCATTTTCACCACATAAAATGGACTTGTTTCAGAACAAGTGTTATCCAGCCCCCAGCTTACTTTATATGGTACAACTAGGAAAATTGAGTTTCATGAAACAGAGCATATTTAAATTCTGGTTTAAAAGGAAACTTGATTGGTTTGTTCAATAAACTTGCTTTACTTCTTTGAATAGGTGAATAGAATTAAGTACCAAAGTGAATTAAACACTTTCTCACTTAGATGTTTTGTGCAGAGAAATAGAGTAAGGTGAGAATTCCTGAATTGTCTGGTATTGCCTCTCATCTCTTTCAAAAAAATCACAGAAAGTCTCATCTTAATCTTCCCCCACACTTTTTTTAATCTTTGGTGTGCTGGAGGTTTTAAAGTTCAAGCTATCCTTAGGGCACTCTGGAGGGGCTATGCTGGACAGATGAGATTTTCAATAATCCAGCACCTAAATGTTTCTCTTTAATTGTAAAAATAATGAATAAAAATCTGGATTTTTTCACTGGGCTGCCATTCTCCATAGGATGTGTGCTATGGTGGATATGTATGGTCTTCAGTATGTTGGGTTTTAAAATTTGCTTCAAATTTACATGTCCTTTGTGTCACTAATAAAACTATAGAGAAAGAATTATAAAGAAAGAAAGATTATGTTAAAAGTAGATGATCATCTTGTATTCAACTTTCGCCAGACTGTGTTCTTTATAAAGTATTTACCCAGAGTATCTCACTTGCACATTTAATGGAAATCTTCCATGATGCTGTCTTAAAAAACTTAAAAACTTCTTTTGGAGTCTAAGGCTATTTGAGTTAAGAACTTCTCACTACAGCCTAACCTAAACTTTCCCTTCCTTAGTTCCAGGCCATTGTTCCATTGAAATTGTAAATATTTCCCTTCCTTCACTTAAGATAAACTTTTAAGGAAAACATCATGCAAACACCANAAAAAACCAAAAAAAAAAAAAAAAAATTATCTTCTCTCCTTTTTTATAAGCAATGAAATACCTCAGTGTATTTCAAACATGCAGCTTTTAGTACTTGTGCAAGAAAACAGCCCATGTAGAAAGTCATAACTGGAGCACAATTACATGTCATTGTAAAGTCTTCCATCCTGAGCAACTGAAAAATTCTCAGGAACAAAACTCTCTTCTGATCAGGTTTTCAAAGGAAAGTTCACACTGGTATTTTGTGGAGGCACAGTTCTGTCACATGTGTAGCCCCAACTCTGACATTTACATGTGACCACCAAATTAATATGAGTACTATAAAGTTCCGGGGTTTAAAAATATCTCATGTAGTATCTGCTGGCATTTTGATTAAGGAAAAATAAAAATTAAAATACCAATATTGCACATACTAAATAAAATAGCAGCAAATATTATTTCTTAAATATAGATGCAAATTGAGAATTGTCAATGATCTGCTGCTTAGTGGTATTCCAAAACCTTTTTCTGGTGCTGACATAAATATTACATTTTATAGATGGTCTGAGAAAAACATGAAATCTCTGCTGACTGATTTTCCAGGTGCCACAAGAAGTATGTAAGCAATGTAATGAATGAACTGCTTAGTATAATTGAATACTTTCACAAGGAAGTCACAAACAAATCCATGGGATCACTGGATCAATATATATAAATGTGCAGTCTTATCTTAGAAATGTTCTTGCAGCGCGTGGATGGCCTTCCTGGGGAAGAGTAAATGGGGATTCATGAAAGATAGCTAACTTGGATATGAACTACCATCATGATGCCATTTCCAAAACTGCTATTGTAACCCTTGGATAAATATAAAGGGGAAAATTTACCGTAGATAGAAGAGGCATACATTAGCTCTGTATTTGGTACTGCAACTATGAAAATTCTGTCCAGCTCTCTTCCCCAAGACTGGACAGTTGTTCTTGTTATCTGTGAGTTGATAAATCAGAGAAAGCTCAGAGCAGGATTGCAAAAGCAATTGGAACTTGAAAAACAATACAGCAACAAATTAATGAAGCTCAGTCTGATTCAAAGGGCTTGTGATGACAGCCTCTCTCAGGCAGTATCAAAACAAGAAACAGAGTTAAAAGAGAGGATGCCAAAGCTAGTCAAATAAAGGCTAAAAATGAGTCTTTGGGGAAAAAAAACACCACCAAACTAAAACCAACAAAAACATCATTGGTGGCAGCTGGTTACAGGACAAGCTCTGGATTCATAGTGGATTCTCAATTCCCAGAATTTTTTTAAATCAGTCAATTTCCTCTGACATGAGAATTAATTCTTGAGGCCCTGTGCAACTTAATTGAAACTGGTCCCGCTTTGAATAGAGGGTTACACAAGATGACCTCCTAAGGCTTCTTCTAGCCTTAGAACCAAAATTACTCTTTAATTCTATGGTTTCTGCTTTCTGTGAGATCTGACTGGATAACCCTTTCTGGCCTTTAGGTAAGCTTCTACTTGTTTGCAGTATAGGGCAGAGATAGCAGCAGCGCTGCAGCTGCAAGGAGCATGGCTCAGCAGAGTTTATTTATCTACAGACCAGTGTACCTTGTCCTCCAGTAACCTGAGGCAGGTCTGGTTTGCAGTATTCCAGAACCAAGGTGTGCACATGTGCCAGTGGAATGCAGATGCTTCACTTGTTTGAGGTTAGCCTTTAGTTCTGATACTTGTTTGCCAGTAACAAACTACAACCCAGTCAAAGTCAAGCTAGCACTGGCACAGAGTTGGCTACAGGAAATATCTTCACTCCTTTCGTTCCCGTTAGAAAGGGAGGGATGAAACAGGGCACAGAACCAACATACCATTACCAGCACATGGGAAGGTATGTTCCTTGCCCAATAAGAGAACTTACAGGGTTTATAAAGTCAGAATGTGAAAGGGCTGTAACAAATAATAGGAGTGGAGAGGAACTGCAGTCAAACCCACACATCCACTCAGTGATGAGCTGCTCAGCAAGGTATTTCTGACCCTCCCAACAGCCACTTGAAGCAGTAGTGGTTTATTTTATCAGTGTTAACAGCATTCTGTTGATTTCTGTAGTTTTAAATGTTACAGGGCAGGGAGGAGGAGGACTTAAGAATGAATGTAATACTCTCATACATTTTCTGTGGTAGTTTGTAAGGGACTATCCTGAATCAAGGCAGGGTTGAAAGCACTATGTGGAAGAAAGCCAAGCACAGATTCACTGGTGGAGTAGGACAGGACAGAAACTGCTAAAGAAGATAAAGGAGAGCTGTAGTTTCTACACTATTTACTGTGCTTGCCTTTCTTATTTTCCTGTGTTGTATGGCTTACAATTTTTCTTTTTTATTAGTTCTGGCTTTAGTATTCTTGTATGGTTATTACACTGCACTCCAATGCTGAATTAATTTTAATTCTGCATTTCAAATATTCATATTCAGCAAATATTTAGGTACTTGTTTGATGGATGATGTCTAATCTTAGTACTTTTACTTTGAAATTTTCTTGTATTAAACCCATAATATTATCATCAGTGAGTACATATATTAGCTGATGGAGCCCAAATACTAAAAAGGGCACAGAGATACAGTTATTAAAATATTTACTGTGTCCATTCTGCTTGGCCCAAAAGTCTACTCTTTGCACACTTGAAAATCAGTCTGCTAAAAGAAGCTAAAAGCAAGTGAGGGTGCATGCAAGGACCTAAGTATCTGTCTCTGCATCTTAGCCCCAGCTTTGCACATGGACAGAAGCACAGGAGGGGAAGAAAATTAGATATCTGTTTCACTTAGATCACTTAGAATACAGCTGAAGAATTTGGAATCACTGTACACAGATCTGACAAATATTTTTTAATTTCTGTTTTTGCACTAGAAAAGCCCTTAGATATTTACTGGTCCAGTGAGTCTGTGCATTAAATGGAATCTCAGTGCTGCCTGAGAAGAATGATGGGGTCAGCAGCAAAAAGAACAAGGAAACAGGTTCCCAAAGTGCCATGCTGAGGTAAGACTACTGGTTACTTTGCCTGCTGGTTGTTGTTGTTGTTTCTGCTGCAGTAGCAACTGCTGAAAAGCACGCGCCTGAACTGATGGCTCTGCAAGAAATCTAGGAAGCTGTTTTATATAATGTGCTTTCTATTGCTGAGACTGGCTTTACATGTCAGGGTTGTAAGTGAGGTTTCTGAGCTTTGTTCAAAGAAAATCAGTAAGAATTGATTCTCATAGAGAAGGGCGTTGATAAAATTACCACAGAAAAGCCAAAACGGTTCTACCTTTTGTGCTTGTGTGGGAATGAGTAGTGTTAAAGGAAGAAAACAAAAGGAGGAGATAAGAACTGTGTGGTTCTGTGAGTCTAAGGATAGAGAACATTCTATCCATTTCAGTTTTCCAGGCTGACTGAAGTGTAAGAGCTCCAGAACCTTTTTCTGTAGCTCAAAGGGGGCAAACCAACTGGAAGACAAAACAAGATTTAAGTAGGACTCTGTTATGGACTTCCATAGAAAAGACAGCAGGAGTTTTCCCTTTACTAGGGAGGAAGAGATCTTGATAAGAGGAAGGGAAGAGCTGGATGAGGATGAAATGAAAAGACACAAAGCTGGACAGTCTAACCAGTACTTTGTGCCTCCCTTTTTCTGTAGTGGGTCATCGCTGATTCTCTTTCTCCTGAGTACTGGTAGATAAGTGGTCATAGTAGTGCACTATTTGAAGGCTCTAAAAATAGAAATTTGGTAAGAATGAAGGCTATGCCAGGGGATGACTGAATTTCCAAATTCAGATTTAATGAAAATCTCCTAGTAAACATATTAATCAAGAGTTTAATGTTATGGAAGAATCCCTTACTATGGAGTAAAACTGAATCTTCGGAGGGGAACACAAACATTTGTCTTGTGGAAAGGACAATGTTCAGGGTACACTGTGTACTGATTCCTAAGTGCAATCACCCTGTATCTCAAGGGAGTACAGAAAACATGTGAGTGTGCACATGCTTCCTTGGCACACAAGCTATAACCCACAGCCTCAACACAAATTGCACCAAACAGTTCTTTTTTTTAATCTCTACTGGCACAAACACAGTTTTGCCCTCATCCCTTTGTCTCTCCTTTATGTTTGTCAAATTTAAGGAGGCTGTATCTCGCTGCACACTGGCTGTTCCAGCAGCATCCACAGCAGGCCCTGCCTCACTTCCCCTCTTGCTCTGGCCTTGGAGACCCTGGCAGCAAGGCAGGCAAAGGCACTTGTTGTGTCTCCTTCCTTGGCCAGGCAGCACGTTTATTTTGGATAATGCTGCTGCTTCAGATGAAGGAAACAGAGTGTCAAAATATTTCACAGTGCTTATGTCTTCACAAATACAAGATTTGCAAACTAGATACAAAGCAAATGGAAGGCAAAATCTTGAGTCATAGAAATAAGTGTTAAAATAATTACAGATACAGGCTGTCATCTTTCTCCCCAGAACCTTAAGAATGACTGCTGTGCCCATGAGCTTGTCCATGGTTTTTTTCCACCTACCCTAGGTAGCCTAATGAGAGATATTACACTAATTTGTAAATCATCTCCTCTTTCCCTTTGTTCAAGACAGACTTTTTCTTCATAGACATGTACAAATAACAGTATCTGGATAAATGTCCATTAAGAATTTGTAAACAACTTTTTGCCCACATATCAAAGGACACCTCCCCATTACATTTTTTGAATTAAAGAAATTGACAAAATATTTGTGATCTCAAACAGAAAAGGAAGCTGTGATACTGAGTGTAGCTGGAAAGATAGCAACACTGCAGCAGGAGCCCAGGAAGAAGGATCAAGGTTCCTAAAACCTTTCTCCAGCAGTCAGTATGTGTTCAGTGGGATCAAATTGCTGAAGTGTGGTGGTGTTAAGAAAAACTAATCCTTGTGAGGATGCTTTTAATTGTCCTGTGAGAACTGTCAGCTCTAAAGAGCCAAGTCCGTGGAATTTTACACAGTGAAATACATACTGCACAGTCTGGATTGCTTAATTTTAATTTGGAATCTCAGTGGTCTCCAGAAGTATAGCTGTGATATCACACATAAGTGAAAGAAGTGGTAATGGTTTTCTATATTTAAAAAGACAATTTTTTTTCTCAAGCTTTTTCAAGAAAAGTCTTCTGGTATTATAGGCATTTTTAGAGGACACTCAATTATTGAACTTGCATTTTGTTGTCTCTAATTTACCAATTATTTGTGAGTTACAAAGAACAATCAATACCATGTTACATGAACAGAGAAGTTCATCTTCCCTTTTGTGGACATTCTGTGAATATCTAATACATTTGTAGAGATTTTGATTTATTCAGGAATCACTTGTGATCAAAAGAAAGAGGAATGCTAACCCAAACACCTTATGAATGTGTTCTAAATAAGTGTATAAATAAAATTATCAACACTCCCTATAGAAAATTTCTGGAGTTAATGCATATTGTTCAGTGTATCAGAAGCAATGAGTTTCTGTGGTCAGGGAAAACTCTGTAAGGATTAGAGAGAGATTTCGGCAGTGACATAGCCAAAACAAACAAATGCAAATATTTACTACATTTTCTATTTCAACCTGGCAGTTACTGTTATCAGTAACTACAGAGTGTGGACATGACAGATCTTCCCACTGGAAGGGCAGTGAGGACTAAATGGTTAGTGGCTGGAGTTTAATTTTTTTAAAGATGTGAAGGTTTCTTGTGGCAGAGAGAACACAGATAAAAGAAAATGCTGTACTTATTCTGTGGGATCACTGTGTATCTAGATATACCACAAACATCCAGGTAAAAGGATGCAAACTCTTTTGGTGCAGCATTGGCATAGACCAAAAAACCCAGGTTGTCAGTGGGTTTCAGAAAATAGTAAGCTATGAGGCAGAGCAGAAGGCTCTTGTATTGAATGTTAGAGAAGTTTACAGTCATTTATGCTGCATTTGTAGCAGCAAAAACTGGCACCATCTTCTGAATTAAAAAGCTAAATGAGAAGAAAATATGCTAATGTGCTATACAAGTGAGTGTTAAGATAATTACTGTAGGAACAGTGACTGCATGTAATCGTTCATCCCTTTCAACCTTTGGCAACTAGTAGAAAAGGAGAATGATATGGAGTAAAAGTGTGCAGCTTCCTAAACTCATGGGGGTTGCAGTACCAGGTCACAGACTGCCCAGCATGCCAGAGGAGACAGAAACACTGAGTGCTCACAAATTGGCCAGTGACAGTGTCTTTTATTTTCTCTTTCCAGAAAATTTAAGACATTTCTAGACTTCTGAGAAACATGAAATTATTAACATGAATTATTCCTTCAGAAAAGCAATTTAATTTCTCTTATTTCCTCAAAGTCTGGACAGTTCTGCATTTGTTCCCTGGCATATAGGGACAGATACTGGGTACTGCCACTGCTTCCCACACTATGACCACAACACACCCTGAACATCAATTGCAGTCCCTTTGAAACACCAGCCTAGCTTTATCAGCTGCTAAGAAAAATTTCACCACATCCAGCTTTAGGAGTCTCCAATGAAAGCTCTGTGATCTGAGCTGGCTGTCTATGTTCCCTTCTTATCCAACACACAGAAGCTGGCACTCAGGAGAGCTGGTTGTCCAGCTTACATGGACTCCTTTCTGCAGGAGCCTTCAGCAGTAAACTGCTTTTTTCTCTCCATCATCTCCCAAGGAAACCTGGATAACTGGCTGATGTGTACCTTGCTCACTAGAAGATTATGTTTGGACTGATATCCTGCCTGAAATATCAGAGATGGATGATCCAGTCTTTTTTCATGGCTATCCAAGCCCTGCTTTCCTTTGCATGGCTTCTCAGCTCTTTCCATGTATTTGTCCCCTCTGGAGCATCCCCAGTTCCTGGCTCTGGGTGTGGGGTCATTGCCAAAAGTTCTGCAATGATACTACTGTTCCTAAGTCTGCCTCTGCCTGTCTGCCAGCTCTCATAATGTCCACTGCTGATCATCAAAAGGATTTTTTTAAATGCTTGTGCTGAAAAGGTTTGACTCTAATTCTAGCTTCACGGCTCTGGAAGTGTCTCAGTCTCATGAGTTGAATTCTCCATCTTGACATCCCTTCAAATTCACAGCAATCTGGAACAAAAACTGAAAAATCAGACTATGCAATCAGACACATAGCAAGCCTTTACAAAATGTATGTTGAACTGATAGTCTCTCATAAAAATCAAAACCATTATCCCTCATGCTTTAAAATTTAGAGAGTCAATAAATCTGGGCTGTGTGGCAACTCCAGCTTGCCAGTGAGAACATTGTCCTTATGGAAGGAGCTCAGCTGTACTCTGTGGGATTAATTTGTCTAAATCAGAAGAATGTTAACCCTGCATCCTTGTAATTATTGTTTGCCCAGAGTATTTACCCTAATAAACAGATAAACCTATTCTTTTGTTTATAGAAAACAAAATTTACTGATTTCCTAGCTGGCTTAGGNAAATCCAAAGGTCTTTCTGACAAAATATATCACATTCAAGTCAGTTTTTTCATAGTTTTCAAAGCTCCTTGTACTTCTGATGTACATTTTCTGACAGTGTCTTAATATTGTTTTCTCTTTAGCTCTAGGTACATTTGATCTGA
>VZUA01026186.1:0-10944 GCA_013401035.1 Horornis vulcanius | reverse complement strand
TTTTTTTTTTTTTTTTTTTTATAAATGGAAACCATTGCTTGGAAAAAAAAGTCTCCTAAGGGTATTGAGCACCATGATGGTCTGACGTCAGTGGCTGTGACAGGAAAAATGTTCTGCTGGCGCGGAATCACAGAGGTACTAGAGCTGGAAAAGAACTCTAGGATGATGTCCCATCCCTGGAAGTGCTCAAGGCCAGGGCCTGAAGCAACCTGGGATGGTGGAAGGGGGTGAAAAAGATGGTCTTTAATGTCACTGCCAGCCCAAACCACTCAGGGATTTTATGAGAGGCAGCAGCAGGGGAGGTTCTTTGGAACTGAATTGTCAGACTGTCCCTCTTCTGGATTCTGAACCCACTGGGCAGCCCAGCTCCCAGGAATTTCTGCTCTATGTGATTCTCCTGGCAAGCTGTCAGCAGTGCTTTGGAAGCAACCACTCCATGTGGTAGCAGCCATGAAAGGGAGTTTAACTGGATATTTGCATGGTGGGGAGATAGAGAGGTACAGTTACACTTTAAATTACACATTAAGTTGTACATTGAATGATCCCAACATCCACGGGTGTGAACACAAAACATTCCAGAACAGGTGCACATGTCTGAATGTACATTCAGTGCTGGACATGATTGAAGGATGAAATATCAAATCATGAAATCATTAAGGTTGGAAAAGACCTCCCAAGATCATCACTCCAACCTTTCTGTATGTGCACATGGGTGTTTGAAAGATTTCAGGGAACAGGGGTTGCCTTGAATTAAGGGGTGTGCTTTCAGGACTGCCTGCAAGCTCTGTGCAGTGTCCAATTTCCTCTCCTCCCAGAGCTCTGACATTCCTGAAGGGGCATGCAGACCAGTGCATGCTACTGGAAGCAGCGTCAGACCCCAGTCCTTGAGCCAGGGAATTTATTCCTGTTTGCAGAGCTCAATATCTGTCATTCAGCAGCCCTGGGGTACATCTAAACAGGCCCTTGAATTCCTGCACATTTCCTGACAAAGGGATGAAAATTGCTTCAATGTACTCGATTGTGCTGCTTAGGTCATGATTAAATAAAAAAGGAAAAAAGGAGGAAAAAAAGAAAAAAGTCTGTTGCTCATATAGAGCCAAAAATGTCATTGTGTGACTGGATGGGGTTTAGGGCTCTTGGATCACAACATCCAGGATTCCTGGGAATGAAATGTCTCTGCATGCTGCCTTCCCATGGAATGAGCAGATCCCAGCAGAAAAAGCCACGTGTCTCCCCAGGAGGGATTTTTTTTTTTTTCGGTTTGGCTCTGTTTTGATAGCAGGTGAAGGCTGAAGTGTGCGTGGGAGCATTCAGGGGCGGGGATGTGGCACAGCATGGTTGGTGTGGGTAACGCAGCCCTACAAGAGCCCCAAAATTCATTTTTTTCTTTATGTACAGAGAAATCTGTATAATGAAGAGGGGGGATTGGGAAACCAGAGTCATTCATACTTCCATAGAATCCCAGTGGTTTGGATTGAAGGGACCCTAAAGCCCATCCTGTTTCACCCCTGCCACAGGCAGGGACACCTCCCACTAGAAGGTCTGTGGGAGTAGAAAATGTTGATGTTCAAATAAAATTTGCAGAGGGTTTTGTTTTTTGGGGTTTTTTTGGGTACTTATTAGAAAATTCAGTGTGTTTTCTTAGTATTTCATTTGCCCCATATTTTTTGAAGGCTTTAACTTGCAGTGGAATTAATGCTCTGGAACTCAGCAAACAGCCAATTCTGAGTTGAGCTTGCACTCACAAGGGATTAGCACGGCGAGAGAAACGGCGTGAATTTGTGCAGTTTTCAGCTGTGAATGGCTCATTTTGGTTCCTTGAAGAACCTTTTGTAGGAGAATATTTTCAGCTTGGTTTTTAGGCAGTATAAAATTTCAAATACTCACCTTTTTTTTTTTTTTTTAACAAAATGCTAACTTTTCGTTGTCCAAAATCCTTTAGTATTTAGAAGAAATACAGGGTTTAAATTCTGTTTATTGAAAGTGAAGTTGTGAGAGCCCAGTGACTGTCACCTGCATGGCTAAATCACTTGTTCTGCTGATGGAGCTGCTCTGCTGACTGGAGCCTTCTCCCAGGCTGGTGGAGCTCCTGAGAAACAACAAAGCTGGGCACAAGTCATTAAGCAGGAAAGATGCAGCCAACAAACTGGTAGGAGGCTGAGAAAACTCATTCATTATTTAACATCCTCAGCAAACAGACTGTAATTTACTTCCAGCAGCCTGCTCAAACAAAGCCATAAATTACCATCTTGGGGAAGTTCAGCTGGAAAGGTGCTGAGTGCTTTGGCCCCGTCTCGGCTGAGTCCTGGGATGGGAGGACAGGCAGAAGGAAAGGCAGGGGGCTGCCTGTGTGGCATGGATGCTGCTGGCCAGGTTTGATGCTTCAGCCTTGGACCCTGTCTGCTAAGTGTGGGGTTTATTTTGGGGAAGGAAATGGTTCACTTGTGCTGAAGTTGAGGTCTCACCTGTGCTGAGATTCAGGAACATGACTTAGCAAAAGCCAGCCCAGGTAACAGTCTTAGAATTTACACTCGTGGTTACAGCATAAGCTGAGCCAAGATGGACTCTTATACTGAAAACTAAGTTAATTATCTTCCTGTATATTGGATTTTAGTGGGGATTTTTGTAGAAGTGCCCAGGAGAAGAAAGCCAGAGCCTTTCCCTTTGCCTTTGCCTCGTTCCCCATGCCCTGAGGTGGCAGGCATTGCGCTCATCCCCTCTGCATGTCACCGGTGTAAAGCTTGTCCCTTCTCCTTCTCTTTTCTTCTGTGCAGGAAGACCCAGCACAGCTCTCTGGATCAGAGCTCCCCACCCCAAAGCGGCGTCTCCGGCACCTACAACCACCCAGTCCTGGGGATGTACGATTCCAAAGATGACTTCCCACTCAGAAAAACAGGTAGGGCTGCCCTTCTCTCGTTGCGCTGCCAGGCGTCCGTGCCGTCATGCTCACCCTTCTGAGCTGATTCTCCTGACAAAGAAGGGGTGTTGACAAAAAGCTGGATTCCAAGCCATGCTTTGTTTCCCAAGCCCCCTCTCCATCTGCTTCTGCTTCACCTGTCTCTGTGCTCCCAGTGTTCCAGGGAGCCTGGGGCTGCTCTGGGGTGTGTGAGAAGTGGGGGAGATGGTAGAGCAGCATGTCAAAGTTTGGGAGATGTTTTCCCAGACCCAAAGCAGATATCCGTGTGTCTCCAGCCCAAGTATGCTTTGCTGAGTGAGAAAAGTACCAAGAAAAAGTTCATTTCTTGGGGGATTTTATGTGTGAGCTTGTACCTGAGGTAAATAAGGAGGTTTGTGCCAGGGCGAGCGCCGGGGCTTCCTGCAAGGGTTTGGTTCACACCTAGACAGTTCTCTCTCAGTCTGGCTTCTCCCTGCACGGTGGCTGAGCAGGTCAGTTATTCCTCAAGCCTGTATTATGTAAACCAGGTTGTTTGGCTTGGCTGTGATCCTCAGCTCCGTATCACATGCCTGAGCCAGCACAGCCTGGGCTCCCAACCCGGCCAGCTCGGGCTGCTGCCTTCGGGGAACGGCTCAGCTCTAAGAGCTCAGCCTCACTCAGGGAGTTCTGCTCACTGGCTGTGCTGGGAATCACTTCAGGACAGCAAAAAAGCCTTTTCTGGAAAGATCACACAATCGTTAAGGTTGGAAAAACCCCTTTAAGATCATCCAACCTTCACCCAGCACTGCCAAGACTGCCTCTAAGTCATGGCCCCAAGTGCCACATCCACAGGTTCTTTAAACACTTCCAGTGATGGTGACTCCACCACGGCCCTAGGCAGCCTGTTCCAAAATTTTCCAAATTTTCCTCTTTTGGGAATTTCTCACTAGGAACTATAGCACCTTCCTTGCTGGATGGATTCCCATCTGGTCGGTTTTCTCTGTTCCCCCTTGGGTTGGTTGCTTGATGAGAAACAAACACTTCAGCAGCACAGGAACCCAGTCAAAAACTGGCTCCAAGATATGTGTTTTCCCTGGGAAAGGTGCTCCTGTCACTTTGAGCATGGTACTTTTGACTGTGCCCTTCCTGGAGGACTCCAAAAGCTGAGTTTAGAAAACTTTGCTGAAGGTCAAGGCATCCTCTCCTCTCTGCCCCTGGGTAATGGAAGAGCTTCCAGGCTGCCCTGGGGAATCACAGCGTTTCCATGCAGGGAGGCATCCCTTGGCACCAAACCTATCGCTTAGGTCCTGTGCACTGCCCGATTCCAAGAGATTTTTAGCTCTTTCCCGTGCCTTGAAGTGCCAGGTGATCTGTTCCTACTGTGTTAGCATTCCACAGTAAAGATGGGCTTTGACATGCTCCCAAGCATGCCTGGCTTGTCACCTCAGGGCACCTTGTCAGACTGGCTTTGAGCAGCAGTTGCCCTTCTTGCTCTCAGGGTCCTGAAAGGGAATTCCTGCAAGAGAAGGAAGACATCTGCACATCTCACCCTGTGCTGCTTCCCAAACTGGGATCTCACCAAAGCTCCTGCTGAGTGAACTCCTGCTGTCAGACAGAGGGAATTAAGGATGATAAATGAAGCTAATCACATTATTAAGGAGTGGAAGCCACCAAACCCATTGTTGTTTTCCAGCAGGAGGACGTTCAGCTGATTTTGGTTTCCCAGAATGCTGGAACTTGTTCTTTTTGGGCACCAGCATTAATCTCCTGGGCACTGATCTGGGATACAAACGAGTTCACTTTTGTAAGGTTGAGGGGAGAATTTTTTTTTTTCATTGTTTTCTTTTATTTTCCTTTCAACACAACAGCACGTCAGGCTCTGGCACAGCAATATCCTGCAGAATTCCCAGTGCCAAGAATGTTAAGTTGCTTGGAGAAGAAAGGCTCCTGAACAATCTGGTGTAAACAAAAGGCAGGGAAGGCTGGAGCCCATCCTAAATAAAGTTCTTTATTATGGGTGAGCTTTTCAGATTTTTGGCACCAGGCAACGCTCTGGCTTTGTGTTGGTAATTTAAAACCACCATATAGTGTAGTCCAATTTTATTAAATTTGATTAAATATTTGCAGCTCAAATAACAGAGCCCATCACAATACAGCTCTGATTACCAGGGCTAGAATCCAACCAGCACCGTTGCTGGGGAGAGGGTGGCTTAAGGGGTGGTGGAAAGGCAGTTGGAATTATCATTTCTCCCAGTCTGCAGAGCTGGGAGCGTGTCCTGCAGGTTGAGACATTTTTTTGGGAAGAATAAATATTCCCCATCCCTGGAAGTGTTCTAGGCCAGGTTGGACAAGGTTTGGAGCGCCCTGGGATAGAGGAGGGAGTCCCTGCCCATGGCAGGGGGTTGAAACAAGGTGAGCTTTAAGCTCCCTCCCAGCCCAAACCTGTCCATGAGTCTATCGAATTTGCCATTTCCCTATATTTTAGCAATACTCTGTGTCTTTTCTCTTATTTCAAGCATCCTAATGGTCACAGGTTATGGGAGAGGGAGGATGTGCAGGAATGATGTCTTCAGAATGCTTGAAAACAGTCAGGGGCAACAGTCAGCTCCTGCACCATGCTCCCAATGCCTCTCGTGCCCTGAAATCCAGCTCTTTCTGATTTGTTTTCCTAAATTATGCTTCAGTTTCCTGGCTGTTTGGTTTCAGCCAAACAGCATGAAATTGTTTTCCTGGTGCAGTTACTACTTGCTTGAATCCTGGCTTAGCCTGGCTGGGGAATTAATTTCACTCTGCTCCTTCTCTCCAAGCACTTTGGGGCTTTTCCTTTTTTTTTCACTGAGCTAAGATTGGTTTGGTTGGTGCTGCTCCTGCCTTTGCTGTTAAATACCTGGATTAGCGCAAGGATTTTTATTTCCCCTTCTGGGGAGTTTCCTTTGTTCTGTGTAGGATTTAGCGTTGGAGTTTTATTGACAGCTTTTGAGAGGGGAAATTCTAAGTGACCTTTTCTGCTCCCAGATCAAGGCTGGTGTCTCCCAAATTCAATAACATTCATCATGTGCTGCTCTGGGATCCTGGAAGGAAAATCTCTGGAGAATCCTTACAAAGTGATTTTAGACTCTGGTTTGGGACAGCCTATTTTGAAAATCCCAAGAGTTGTTTGTCAACACCTTTCTTGGAGCTGCTGAAGTGGGTTTTAGCAGAGCTTTTCAGTTTTGCATTTCCAAGGAATCCTGTCCTCATTTCCTCCCCAGGAGCCAGGTTGTTGATGGCATTCCCTGCTTTCTGAAATTTGAGCAGTGGATGTATTAGAACATGCTGTTACTTAGAAAGCTGACACCACCACCATCATGAAGATTTAAAGGGAATTACTTCACTTCTTAATGTGCTTTTCCTCTTGGACTTGATGATCTTAGAGGGCTTTTCCAACCTAAATGATTCTGTGCCTCCATGATTCTTTTTCCTTGCAAAAGAGAGGAGCCTGAGAGAGGAAAGCATCCAGCATCCTGTGATCTTGTTGGTATTGCAGAAAACTGAAGTTGTTTGGGTATTTGCAGCTAAGCAGGTGAAATTGGTGTGAACTTGTTGCAATTAGAAAGAAATAAGAGGGAAAATGAAAGGATTTGTCAACAATTTTAATGCTGCATTTGTCAAGGAGAGCTTAATGTCCCTCTGAGCTGGTTCTGATTATTGGAGTGTTTGGAGTGGTTTGTTTTAGGACAAAAGGTTGTTTGGAGGAAAATAGACTGGAAATCCTGGTGTATCATGGGAGTATAATCCAGAGGAAATCTTGGAGCTCTGTGTGGCATGGAGTGTCACTGCAGTTCGAGAACATGTCTGCCTTCCCACCTACGTTGTCCTTCCAGCCAGCCTGGTTGGAAGCCTGGCTTCCCACAGACCCACGCACTGAGAAGGCCCTGACCCCTAGAGAAATCCCTGCTGGAAATACCCTGTCCTGCTCCAGCTGGAGGACGTCAGTCTGTCTGATCCAAAAATAACACTTAGCCTGAATATTGGGGAAGATTTCTTCACTGGAAGAGGGGTCAGGCACTAGAACAGGCTGCCTGGGGCAGTGGTGGAATCACCATCCCTGAAAGTGTTCAAAAAACAGGCCGTGGCACTGGGGGACATGGTTTGTGGTGGTGATGGGTTGATGGTTGGACTTGGTCATCTCAGAGGTCTTGTCCAGCCTTAATAATTGTGGGATCATGAAGACACTTCTTGTGAGTGGTGCAGCAAAAGATAAACCTCTTCCAGGAGGAGACCAAACAAAATCTTGTGGTTTAGTGTCACCTTTGGGGGATCCCCATCACTCAGGGAGCTCACCCTCCTCCTCCTTGGTCCTCCCAGCTCCATCTCTGCTTCCCAGGGGCTGCCATAGGCCTGCACTGTTCATATAATCCCAGTATTGAGTTGGAAGGAACCTCAAAGCCCATCCCATTCCCCCCTGCCTTGGGCAGGGACACCTTTCATTGTTCCAGGCTGCTCCAAGCCTCAGTGTCCAACCTGGCCTTGGACACTTCCAGGGATCCAGAGGCAGCCACAGCTTCTCTGGGCACCCTGTGCCAGAGCCTGCCCACCCTCACAGGGAACAATTCCGTCCCAGTATCCCGTCTAATCCTTTCTTTCCTTCAGCTTGAGTTCCTTCTCCTCATGGAGTTTTCTCATGGATGTTAGAAGGGAGACAAGATAATTCTGTTGGCTTTTGCCTGACTATTAAAGTTTAGTCTGAAACTTAAAAATAATAATAATAAAAGAATAACATCCCTTTCCAGTCCCCACCTGCCGAAATGAAGATGTTCAAAGACTGTCAGCATGGGTTTCATGCTGCACTGTTTGCTTTTATTCCACAAATGTGGACAGGCAGTGGGAACAGGGCAGACTCTACCCAGGATTTGGTGGGGTTTTGACTTCCACAGACTTAATGTCCAATTAGTTCAGCAGCTTAGGGGCTGCAATTCTAGGAAAAAAAAAAAACAATGGGAATAACATAAATATTAGAAGAATTGGATTACATGGGTCCTGTTGGACTCAATGATGTATAAGGGGGGTAACTTGGGTTGGAGCCTGTGAAAACCAGGGAAGCTTTTGGCTTATGTTCTGGTTATTACTTTACTTGGAGAAAAACAGAATATTCTTTTTCTATAAATCCTTATTATAGGCCAAATTAAGTATGTCAGTGCTTAAGAAATCCCACTGGCTTTGTGGGAGCTGACTCAGGTTTGGGCATGGGCATCATTTGTTTGCTGGAGGGAAATTTTGATAATTTCACAGCATTTGTTTTAAATATTTCACCTTGAGATGTAGAGGAGCAGTAATTTTTTAACTTAGGTTTTGTAATTTAGTCTCCAGTGTTTAAATTTACTCCAGTTAGCAAGGCTTTGTTTGGGCATATTGCCTGGCAGGGTGAATTTGGGGAGGTTTCCAGTGGAATTGGTTCCTGACACAGCATTGAACCTGCATTGACTGTCACATATTGATGCTTCTGTGTTGTTCAAATTCCTGTTTTACACTTGTGAAAGACAGCTCTCTTCAGCTTAAAAATATTTTTATTATATAATAGTTTAAAAACGATCTGAACAAGCCTTAAGTCTTTTACTATAAAATGGATTTTATGTAAATTCTGTGAGTTTGAGGCTGTGCTGTGCTGCCTGTGCTGAATTTTAATTCACCTACTTTGGGCTCTGGAGCACCCAATTAAATCCATGTAGGGATTACGCTCTCTGAGGTCCTGATGCCATGTTAGATTTGGGATTATATCTGAGGGATAAACAACAAAATCAGAGCAGGGCTTTAAATAGACCTTTTGGTGTTTCAAAACTCGATCTTCCAGCAGAAGGGGAAAACACAGAGTGATTTTGCCTTAGAATAGTTTAATCTCACAAGTTCTAATACGTTGCTCTGGCAATCACTTACGCTGGAGGTATTTTCTCTTTAAAGGCTGTTATTTTCTTTGTTTGATCACCTCTTTGTTATATGGAAGGAGGTTTTTATTGTGGCATTAAATATGAGTAATCTGTGACCCAAAATCTTTTGTTTCTCTGCCCATTTTTAAGGTTTCAAACCCATTCCTTCTTTGTATTTGAAAGCCACCTAATTAATTGTGTGTTCCTAACAGAAACCACCCTTCATCTGAGCACCAGGAATAAAATTCGGGCTGAAATACAGTTTTTATTGCCATGTTTTCCTTTGTTGGAGGACAGATCCTTCCAACAGCTGTAGCATAGGCTTTCCTTGATTTAAAATGGATATATCAGCATCCAGCTGTGACACCTTCCCCTTCCACAGAATCCCAGAGTGGTTTTGTTGGAGGAGAGGACCTTAAAGATCATCTCCTTCCAGCCATGAGTGTTGCATCCAGGCAGTTATTAATGCTTAGAAATTGGGACAAATTAATGCTGGTAATGTAAGGACATGGTATGAGGTGTGTACCCAAACAGAGCTTTTAAAATCATAAGTCAACTTCTGTTTCAAAGAGAACTTGGAGCAGTTGCTGCTTGGAGCCTGAGCTTGTGTTTGAACTGGTCCAGTCTTTAATATTGCCCTGGAAGCAGATTTGCATCCAGTCCCCTGCCATTTTATATGCAAATTTTCTCTCTCTAAGACATTTCCCCCCTTGCTAATGGACTTCATTCAGCATTTGAAGCATCATCTTGAGGAAGCACTTTTTTTTTTAGTGCTCCCGTTATCTCTTGCTGGCATTTTTTCTCTCCAAAATGTTCATGAAAAAGCCTTTTCCTTTCTTCTATTTTTTTTTCTTCCTCTGAAAAATTCCATCAAAGCACAGTGTTGATGGCTTAACTTCAAGCATTTGATCTTGAATTCATCAGCCTTCTGATTTTTTGAGCCCTGCAATTAATGTCGACAGGCTTGATCTTTGACCTGACCCAGTGGTCAAGGGAAATATAGCTGCAGCCAGACTGAGTTAATTCAAATCAGTTTGTAAACGCTGTTTTAATTCTTCTAAAGAAATGTAGATTATTCACCCTGGAGTGAATGGTAATGGTTGGTAATGGAGTGAGCACAGGATTTGCTGGTTCAAAGGGATTAAGCAGCAGGGTTGTTGAGGAAAGGAAAGGATGGGGCCGGTTCACTCATCTCAGCTCTGTCAGGAGCCCTCAAACCCCACAGCAGGTATTTCACTCAGGGCTCAGGAGATCAGAAAGCTCCCAAAGGAAATCATCTTGCAGGAGGAATCTTGAATTAAAGCTTCATGACCTTGATGGAGACTCGATAACATGTGCACTGTCACCAACTGTCCTGGCCCCAGGGGCGCTGGGGCTTCCCAGGAACTCTGCCTTGGCTTTTTGGGATCTCAGGATTTGGGTTTTGGAGGGAGTCTCTTGGTGTACACAAGGCTGTGGCCACAGGAAATGCATCCACACTTGTCCTGGGCAGTCTGGAACTTCCCAGGTGTCTGATGTGGTGTTAGATAGGATTGAATGTGGAGCTGTGATGATATAACCCCAAGATGCTTCCCAAACAAACAAACCTCCTCCTTCTCCCTGGCATTAGCTTTCCTTGGCCACGCTCTCATGCCCTTTCCCTTGAGTTGACACTGGCTCCAGCTGACACAGGAAGCCAGCAGAAAGACAATCACCTGGTTTGCTTGTGGGGTTTGATTTTGGTGTTTTCTTTCCCCCTGCCCTGGCGTCCCTCCCTCAGCCAACTCACCCTGATGTCAGATGACTCTGAGGGTGTGGAGCTGCCCGTTCCAGCACCACATCAGAGATAACCAACAGCAACATCTCAGCTGGCTCAGCCATTCCTCTGCTGCTTCCCTGGATCCCATCAGCTGGGATTGCCGCTGTGTTGGGAGCAAGTTGGGCAGAAATGAACTAATCCCAAGTCTGTGTCTTCATTCAGAGAAGACTTTGCAGGATGATTACTACATTTTTAATTCAAATGCCTGTCATCGTCGTTGTTGAATCCAGACCTTGCATGGGCTGGGACCTGTTGCTATGCTTCAAATCTGTGTTCCAAATATTTGTTAGCAAATGACTTAATTTAGTTTAGCCTCCTGCAAATGCTCGACTGCAGCCAGCCAGCTCAACTCAACTCAACTCAGCTCA